>JBBMKC010209485.1:0-35265 GCA_037834085.1 Bipalium vagum
ATAATAATAATAATAATAAGAAGAAGAAGAAGAAGAAGAAGAAGAAGAAGAAAATTAATTAACCTTTTTATAATATTAAACTTTTTTTTTAGACAATGACTTTGGTTTTTTCCGGAGACAGGAAAAGTGTGCGACCTACAGAAGTTGTGGAATAAAAATTAAAGATAATCGTTAAAGAAGAGAGGCTAATTACCCAGAGAGGGCTTTCAACTAAACTTAATTTAAGTAAGAAGACTGTGTAAAATATGCTAGAGACTATTGGAGTCAGAAAATTAGGTATCAGATTTGTCATAAGATTTTTGACAGCGGAGATGCGACAAAGGCGAAGAATAAACATGTAAAGAAAATGTGGACCTATTTCTTTCTCTTGGACAGAGTTTTTTGAAGAATGTTGTAACAGAGGACGAGACTTCATTCAGTCTTTACATTCCATACAGTAGGCGTGAATCTCATGAATGGGTATTTTCTGAGGAAAGGGCTCCAAACATGCTTCGTTCAGGGACATCTTAATCTCCGTGTATTCTCGGATGCAAAAGGTGTGATCAAAATTGACTTTGTCGAAGGAAACATCGACTGTCAGTACTACTGTACACTGCTTAATGATCTGAGAAAGCTGTGACGGAAGCCAAAAAATCAAGACCTATTTCTTTTCATGGATAGTGTTCCAGTTCATATAGCTAACCGAACTCCGGATGTCATACGGGGAAAAGAATTTGTGCTGGTTTCACATGCGCCTTATAGCCTTGATTTTATTCCCAGTAATTTTTCTTGTTTCATCACTTAAAGAAGCATCTGCGAGGTCAGAGAATTAAGTATAAAGATGATCTCATACGAATAGTTCAAGATACTACTACTTTCTTTAAAATGGTCTCTTTTCTGTGATAAATCGATGGACTAAATGCCTGGAAGCAAAAGGTGGTTATATAGAAAAGTGATTAAGTTTATTTACCTATGTAGTTTACTTGTTCTAAATGCAAAATTTCGTTACAGTAGCATTTTTATATATGTACGAGTCTAAGGTCTTTTTATCCACACCACGTACATAATAAAATATTTTTCATCTCAGCGAACAAATTTACCCAGGTAGTGTTATCGTCAAAACTGTTAAATTAAAATTTTTTTATTTCAAAAATTTATATTTGTTTTTACAAATCTAAATAATAAAAAATTTGATTGCATATTTAAGATTACTTAATTAATTGGCTCTAATTTCAATTTTATGATATTCAATATATAAGAAATAATTGATGAAAATGGAGGAAAAGATAATGCTAAAAATTCAAATTACAAAATATCTATTTTAATTTTCAGAAATTATTCATTCTCAGGGGCTAAGATTTCATTTAAAATAATTTTGTTAAATTGGTGTTGACACATTAATTATATATACATTAAATGGAAAATTTTGTTTTATTAATTAAAAACTGCTTTCAAGTAAGCAGTTACACATTGTTTTGACTATGAAATTGTACTTGCGTCGTAAGATCAATACAATTATTGTCATAAAGGAAGAGTCACACAAAGAGTCTGGTTAATAATTTGTGGTCATATTATCAACATGATAAAGACTTGTTTAAAGAAAATGAATGATTGCGGGTTTTAAACGCTTGTTTTAATTAACAAACTTACAAACGCAGATAATTATTCAAAATAAATTTACGTAACTCTTGTTCGAGAAATTCTATATGAATAATTAACTCAGATATTCGAGATTCTCAAACTAAAAGCTGAAGCTTACTCATTATGCAGTAGCAAAATAAAATTTGCCTATTCATAGATCATATATGTAAAAGTACGGTGGTTGAAAAATGAGAAAGCTTCGTGTTTTAGAAATTTTCTTTCAGTATCAACTAATTCTATTTATGTTTAATCATTTCATTTGATTTCCAATAGTTTATTATAGTCGCAGTTCTTTACGTATCGTACAATATAATTTTATACTATTAATTAATCTTGTTTCTTAATATCAATACCGTGTTGTGATCCACCTAATTCTTCGTGTGATCTATCTCCTAAGTATACATTTCATAGTTAAAACAGCCTGCAATAAATGTTACTTTTAAAAATCTTAAATCTAAGATAACTTTCTTTTACTCTTATAATCCTATGAGCTGGAATTTTACTTTTATTTCTAAAGGAATTTTGCCATCTTAACCTTTCGACAATAGGCTTTAAATAGCTCAAGATGAATACTATCTAACGTAAATTTCATCTAACGCAACTAACTTTAGTTTTATTAAAGTTGAAATCTACAATAAATGATCCAGATCACCATCCACAATTCGGACTCCTAACGTAGATACTTGTTTTTTGTGCTGCAGTGGGAAGTGCCAAGTGTGTATTTTCCACTTACTGCCAGTATTGTATGTCATATTTCCACTGTAACAGTAGAAAGTTGCTATTTTCTTAACATAGAACTTCATATGATGCTAATTTCAATTTTATTGGGTTTCTTTACATATTGCTATTTTAAGTTCGGAATGAACAAAGCCCCAGTTATTGTATCTTGTCGACTTTATAGATTCATTCCCTCCTTAAAAACACATTTCTACTTCATGACATCATCAACCTCAGCCGAGTTTGTGAAATTAAAAATTGCACTAGAAATGTCCCTCCGAAATTTAAATACTGTTAACCAAAATTACACCAGTTAGATTTAGTTTTTGAGATTAAAAAAATTACTATGTACACAAAAAATTCTGCTTTTTTCATTTATTTATCACTTTTGGAAAATTATTTTATAGTAATAGTAATCCAACATAATTTTCTGTTGTTTAAGGCACGAAAAGCTTAATTCACGATATTACCCTACGCTAAAATAAAAATTTTGTGGAATCATTAATGTAAAACTGAGATAATCCAATCATGAAATCGATAACTGAACCAAAATCGTCGAATTATTCAGATTATCAAATAAATTCAAAAGAACCACTCTCGCAAATTACTACATATCATGCCTAGTATACATCCCAAATTGAAAAACAATAATCACAATCCACATCAAACTAATATTAAATATAAAAATTATTGATTAATAGCTTGAAAAAGAGAAGTCTTGGCATATTTTATGAAATACCACAAAATACACAGTAGTTTCACATATTATAGAAAATCTAACATATATTCCGAGTGATGTATCAAAGTTTAATTACAAATTTGGGTTTCTGAACTGTTCAGCCTGCTTTTTAATTTTCTCCTCGTATTCTTTTTTGTTCTGTAAAAACATTGTGTAAGCTTCCGCCTGAGCCGGATCCTTAGGATTGGGATTATTCAACAGGTCCTGAATACCCAAAAGTATCTAAAGCAAATAAAAATAACGAATTCAGCTCTTGGAATTACAAACCTGTTTGATAGTTACCGCTGGTCGCCAGTCCTTCTCCTCGTCCAAAATCGATAAACAAACCGTGCCCGATGGAAAAACATTAGGATGGAACAGTGGTGGTTCGAATTTGCATTTTGGAGGAGTAGTGGGATAATCTGCTTTGAAATACATCCTCAAATGGAACAGACCGCCTTCCCAAAGTGTCTGAAGAAAATACTAATTTATGAATAATTGCTAACATGTGATTACTTCTTTTTTTCCGGGAATTGAACAGTCCCAGACCATTAAATTTAATGTACCATCTGAATTTTTTGACGGTTTAGCTACAAAACCCTAAAAATGGATTATATAGAGAATAAAAATCAATCTATTTACAAAAGGATGATCTCTCCGCCAAGCCTTTCGCTCTTCTTCAAGTCTTTTCAAAGAGATTCCATCAGCGTCTGCATAATCACTCATAATTATTTTCAAACAAAATTAAATGAGCACAAAGTATTAATGATTAAAACAACCACAAATTTACTAAATGAAATGTAATTAACTTTTGATTTTAATTAAATTTTATTTTATAATTTAGATTATTGATGTGAAATTTCTCTGAAAACAAGTTATAGTCAGAATAAATCATTACTAAAACATTTGAAGATGCTGAATTGTATTCAATTCATGAATGTTATTTTGATATTTTAAGAGCCTTCTTTGTGCATTTGTAAATAAATTTTAATTGATAAAAAATAAGAAATTAATTTAATTATGGAAATATTTGTTAATTTATTTTGAATTTTGAGTTTATAGAATGTTCTGGTGCACTTATTGAAATATCTAATTAAAATTAATTAATTAAATTATGAAATTTTAGTCATTTTATTTCTGTCCCTTAAAGTAAACCACACTTCTGGTTCGTTTTTATAATTATAAATAATTTTAAATTTCACTGAAAATTATTTACAGACCAAATATAAAATATTTTCCTTGAATCTTAATTTTTAAATATTTTTTGTGGTTTCATGATTAAGCACTTGACAGGATATGTCTGCTTCAGGACATATGGAGGCTTGATAATGCTTGCGATTGTGATTTTCCAGAGTGATTAAGTTACTGCTCGTGAACCCTCAGACTTTGGATGTCTTAGAATGTGCGTGCTACTTTCTTAACTCCTACCCGTAAATTTAACACTGATGCAAGTTTCAATCTAACTTTTAGTTGGTGTAACAAAGTCAGTTTGATCAAAAAACTTTTTTTGCTATTACTGTAATTTGTTTTATCTTTTAACAATTAAGATTAATGTTAATCAAATATGCAACTATCATCCCAACCAAAAAATATAAAAATTGATTCAATTTCAAATGGGTTAAAATTAATATGCAATAACAATAAAATGAGAAGAAATAAAGGTTTTTAACAATCACAATATCTCAATTAATTGTCACTATAAAATTTATAATAAAAAATGAAATGAATCGGACTAACCAACATGAAAATTCAAAGATTTGTTTAAAAATCATTATTGGTAAATAGCACAAAATAAAATCTCTTACAAGGGTTATTAAATTGGACCTGTCAAGTTTAGAAATCTTTAGGCATAAACTTCGTTTAATACACTAAAGTCGTCAGAATTTTACCAGCAGCACAGCACCAAAAGACAATGAAGCTGTTTTTCTCATTACCAGTTGTTGAAATAGGTATATTTTTCTTCCCTTTCAAATTCCCTCAAATGTCATAGGAATTTCATCCATATTGAAAATTAGATTAAAACTGCTGGCAATATCATAAATTTTCATTGAAATCCAATAAAATCTGTTGCTGCGGGATATATTCGCTATATACGCTAATAATTCAAGTGTCGAGACATGTCGCCAAGATTTACATGCAATTGAAATAACATGTAAACTGACCAAGTGGTTTCCATATTTATTAAGAAAGGAGAACAGAGACTAACGCTATGCTCTTCTAATTTTTCACGACATGATTTAAAATCATTTGAACTTCTTGCGTACTTTTGAGGGAAAATGGACTTACTTCATCAATAAAAGGCAAGGTATTTATTGGTTGTCGTCAAAAGATTTTATACAATACACTCCAAGAATAACTAATCATATTTCGTAGATTATGGTATCAGGTATGGTAACAGGTATATCTCACTACGAGTTTCTTGATATAGATGAAACAGTCAATACTGATTTGTATGCAAAGCAACTTGGCAAAGTTGAAAAGCAATGTTTAATCAATAAAAATAAAAGGATATTGTTACACAATATTTCAAAACTGCAAATTGCGAAAACTCACAAAAAAGAAAATAGAAGCATTTCATTAGAAAATTTTTTGATCCCGGAGAATATTTTGGAAGAAACATTTCAAAAATAAGAAAATTGAAGAGGAAGTTAGTAAAAGACTAAAAAATAGTCGCTTCTGGACTGAAGATAAATGTGAAGTGCCAATAATTGAGATACCCATGTTTTTCCAATCAATCACAGTACTTGCAGCTTTCAGCACTGCCATGTTCTGGAAACTTTTTTTTGAAGAGAACAAAATGTCGGTATCGGTAAATGGTGACAGATATAGAGAAATAATTGTTCGGCACCTCATTTCATAGCTAAAACAAAGGCGTCGTTTTAGTTGTGCGATCATACAGCAGGGTGGAATTCCTCTCCTTACTGCTATTGCAACAAAAAACTTAATCTCTAGTTTTAGTGCCGACAGAGTAATTAGCAAAGGTTTTCCAAAGTCATGACTAGCATATAGGTCAGATCTCACAGCATGTGATTTCTGGTTTTGAAATGGCAGTAAAAGAGGACATATACGCTGATCCTTTACCAACCAATCTATTCACAATGAAAGAAGATGTTAAAACAGCATTTGGAAATATCAAATCTGAAGTTCTAACAACTTTAAATTTGAACATCATAAGGCTGTTACGATATTATTTCACTATGGACACTGCTCGCAAAGTTACTGACCCTTTCACTTTTGTCTATACGTGTACGCAAATGAATGAATCAAACAACTACGAACAACACTTTATTGCAAAAATAACAATAACAAACAGTAACAATATTTTTCAAATGATCAATAAAATGTCTGTAATCAATCACACTGAAAATCAACGTCAATAATAATCAATTAAACTAAAATCAAATAATTAAATATCAATATCAAGTAAATGTCAATAAGGATTAATTTTAAAAGAAAAAAAATAAACAAAATCAAGATATTCTCACCAATGGTAACGACAGGTCAAAAGGGTGGTTAGCTGAGTTAAATCCGGTCCACTCAGAAACCTCCTAACAGCACAGGACCCGTCTTGAGATTCTGTCACATAGATGGCATAAAGAATGGCGAAAAACTTTCTGATGAATATCTCGAATATTTCGTAGTCGAATGTATCGTGGTCGTGTATCTCGTATCCTACTTCTGACGAAAATCTTGGATTTCTCGTAGTTGAATGCCTCGTAGCCTTTTCTGACAAATATCCTGAATATCTCGTAGTCACGAAAATTTCTTTCGGAGAATTTTATGGCAATCCACTGCGGATTCCATCTCCTTATATACTATTCTGATCAGACGATCAATCAATCGTAGACCAGCTTTATCAGTGGGGAATGTCAATTCCCCTTTTAGGATTATTAATCCTAAATTGGTCCATCCTTGCGGACCCTGATCTAATCTTGGCAATTTAGGTTCGCCATTGTCAAGGTTAGATCCTTTTTGGAAATAATTGTCTTTTTTGTTTGAATGTTCTTTTTAATTAATTAATTATTATTATTTTATTTCTGGCCCTTTTGCGGTCTTAATAATTTATTGATAATAACCAATCTAAACCCTATTGCGGTCTCTAACATATACTTTTCCAAGGGTTTACAGGGACGTGTCCTTGGCTAACTCAACAAAGAGAATAATTTTGTGTGTTAATGTAAACGGAAAACACCTTGAGGATGTATAATATAATAATATATAAAAAAAGAGCCATTTTAATGTCAATAAAGTCATTTCAGAATAGTTGTGTTCTCTAATTATGTTGTAAATATAAGAAAAAGATGGTATGTTAATCATGAAACACACTATATACAACCTTTTTAGAATCCAGAATTACAGTGATTTTTTTAATTAGCGTAGAGTTTTATGGAAACAGCGACTTTAATAGCGACCACTTTCGTTAAATTTAAGTTCTATATAGTTACAAAAGTAAAGCTAAAAATTAATATTACTTTGAGATTAAATTAGTGATTTAAAACAAAAACAACATGCTACAGCTATTTCAAATATTATTAAATATAATAATAGCTTAATTATTTAATGTTAATTAAATTTCAATCCTTACAATATTATTATGAGTTTCAAATTTAAATTATGACAGTAACTGCTTACAACCCGGTTTACCTTTTTGTGTTCTTCTAGTATCTCTAAATAGAATTTTTCTTCATGAGTCTTTAATCTCCTTTAACAATCCTAGTTGAAATTAAACTTATACAAAATAAAGCCTTGTTTTCTTTTTTGTATCGTTAAAGACAATAATAATGAAGAAACATATAGAGAAAGTTGCTCCTCAATTTCGAAGATCTCCATTTTTACAGAGAAAAATCTCATGCTTCATATACACATTCATTAACTTTCGGTATTATTTTACTTTAACAATCCTGTT
The DNA here is from genome assembly GCA_037834085.1 of Bipalium vagum. Lineage (NCBI taxonomy): Eukaryota > Metazoa > Platyhelminthes > Tricladida > Geoplanidae > Bipalium > Bipalium vagum. The sequence goes on from JBBMKC010209485.1 coordinate 7,962, forward strand.
TTATAAGCAGACCAATCATAACACAGGGTTATTTTTAGATTTTATTTTATATAGGTATTAATGTTGCGAAAGTAAAATAGAACCAAATAAACTATGCTGTGCTCTCCAAACCGTTATCATTTCAAAGAAACCATATTAGAAAATTGATTTGTATGACATAATTAGGTTCTATTTTACTTTAAAAACATAAATGATCATAGAAAATAAAATCTAAAAATAACCCATTGTTATGATTGGTCTGCTTATAAGACATGGTTGTTAAAGTAAAATAGTACCTAACTTTCTTTCTTTGATTTTGGATTCATAAAAACAAAATATTCTTAAATTGTTTTAAGTGTATTCTGAAAGACCCGAAAATGTTCTAAAAAAAATGAAAATGGCAAATAAAATTTTGAATATAAAAATCAATATTTATTAAATAGGATAAATTGAATTTTTAAAAAAATTAATGAAGATATATTTTCAATAAAATCCATATTATAAAGAATTATTTTTTTGAAAAAATGGTCAAAACCGATTACCTGATTAAAGTCGTGCTCTTAATAAGCCTGGGATATATGTGTCTGTATCTCTATGTTATATTCTCAAAATACCTAATTAATTCCGAAAATAAAGACGACGATCTATTTCAAAATGGAAGATCCTCCTGTTTTATTCAATCTTGTCCAAAAATATATGATAGTTTTATCAATATTCACATAGTTCCAACTAACAGCCTAGAATTGTGGAAGCCTACAGATGACCATAATGAAACTTTTAAACAAATAAAAGAAACAATTGCAAGACAAATGTTTATCTCCATTTTTGAAGCTCTGACCAACAATCCTTTTAGAACATTTATTATAGATGAATTGAACTATTTTCAAAAATTATGGATTGTTATCAATGATTCTGCGAAGAATAACATTCGGAAGTTAATTGATCGTGGTCAATTGCAATTTGTATCGGGGGGTTTGGTTATAAGCGATGAAGCATCCACCCATTACTCGTCCATCATTGATGACTTAACTTTCGGGTTGAACTTTATCAAAAATAACTTTGGTGAATGCTATAGACCTTGTATTGGGTGGCAGATTGGGGTCTATGGTCACTCAAGAGAAATGGCAGATATTTTGAGACAGATGGGTTTTAAGGCATTGTTTCTCAATCACATGCCCACTACATTGATCCCTTTGTTTCAGCTCGATCAAAATCATGAATTTCTTTGGAAAACAACCGATTATAACAATAATCACAGTAGCGAAATGAACAATGATAATACAATTTTTACATCAATATTATTAGGAAATTATTGCTTGTCTAATTTGTTCTGCATGGAAGTGGACTGTAAAAAAAACGAAATTTCTTTTGATGATGCCGTTTCTAAATTTACCGATTACATACATAATAGGATTTTATGGTACAAAACGAAAAATATTATCATTCCTATCGGTTGTAAACTTGATTTTCAAAGGGCTTCGGACAGCTTTGGGAAGTTCGAAAAGGTCATGGAACATATAAATTCCAATCAAAATATTTTCAAAGTGTTCTATTCCACACCTTCATGTTACCTGAAAGCGGTGACAACTTCCCTTGAACCTTTGAAAATTTACGATCATGATTTTTTTCCTTACGATGATTCCTTCAACCAATTCTGGATCGGTTTCTATACTTCTAGACCGACATTGAAGTTCAACATCCGACTGGCAGAAAATACCATTCAAACATGCAAAAAAATATCATCCCTTAGCGATAAATCCTATAATCGACATTTCATAGACTTTTTGAACCATCTGTCAGATTTATCAGCCTTGATTTCAGTGATGCAACATTATAGGATAATATCAGGAACATTGAAGGATTCTATTGTCAAGCGTTATTTGGAGATATTGTTTCGGGGATTGGATGTTTGCCTTAATCTGACAGTGTCCGGAATAGAAAGTGTAATGAGTTTTAAGTATATATATAGGACACCAATTCAGCTCTCCGACTGTCCCCTGTTGAATATCAGCTATTGTCACTTGACAGACAATATGGAGCTTGACAAGTCGTTAGAGCTGCTCGTTTTCAATCCACTGCCCTATGTTCATACCAAGTGGATTTATATTCCTGTCAGTCTTGGGAATGGTGAAACTTATGAGGTGACTGACGTTTGGAGGACTCTTTTAAAAGTAAACATTGTTCCCATCAATAAGATCATTTTGAGAATGTCAGAGCGCCCCAAATCCAGCCAAGCCAAATTTAACTTACTATTCAAAGCCGAGTTACCTGAAATGGGATTTACGATCTTTTCAATCAAAAGAAAACATTCCGAATTTTGGGATATAACGGAAAACTTCGATGTCATCAACTTTGTAGCGGAAAAATACGTCAATATTTCGAATTCCATTATGAATGTGATATTAAATGTCAATTCCAATCGGGTCACGGTTGTGAAAAACGGTGAAAAATTCGCGTTCTTCTTGAACATGAAATGTTACTGTACGTATTTGGATTATGCGTCCTCATCGTCCGACTTGTATGTTTCCATGTTCCAAGAAATTCCCAAACACATAAAAAACATGCCGATCACGTTCTTGGTCAACGGATCATTGGTGAAAGAGATCCGAAGAAAGTACAGCAAAACTATCGGCTACACGATTCGATTGTATGAGGGAGAATCGAATCTTGAAATAGAGTGGATTGTGAGTGGTATAAAAATATTGAGCTATTTCAACAGGGAATATGTATTGACATATCAATCAGAAGAGAAATTCAAAACGTTTCACACAGACTCCAACGGAAGACAATTGATTACGAGGACTTTCAAGGTTAACAAATCCATTGAGTCAAACTTTTATCCGATAACATCGCACGTGTTGTTCAATATTACTCAAAAGAAGACAATGATCATTCACATCGACAGGAGCCTGGGAGTGGGCTGCACAAATCTCAACACTATTGAACTATTGGTAAACCGAATCATTTTTTCCCAACCCAATTCAAAAATTATGAACAATCCCAAAATCCCCAACCCCGATCAACATTTCCCCAGCGTCCTGGGCAGGAATTGGATCGAATTCGGCGATTGGGAACAAATGAGAATAAATCGAAGGATTCTGTCGAATGAGATATTTAACCGACAAATTGTTCTGATGACCAATCAAGCAATCGACGACGTCTATCTGAAATTCCACAGAAACATTCGACAACAGCCGAAGCATTTGAACATTTTGACTTTGGAGCCAGTTCTGGACAATGACAACCCCAAATTTGAAAGCCATTTGATGAGACTGGAAAATCTCAAAGATATCAGTGATAATGTGGAAATAAATAAAATCAATATATTGCGGGTGAATTTACAGAATCTTTTCGAAAACTATGAAATCGTTCAAGTGATAGAAATGAATCTGTCGGGTGATAAGGAGTATAAATCGTTGAGTAAACTGGACGGATTCATGATTAAACTGCATCCCATGGAGATTATGACATTAAAGATCAAATTTTCCGACAATAATAATAATAATAATAACAATAACGATTAATTGAATTTAATTATTGATAAATTTGATACAAATGATACTTAATTATTATTGGATTGATAATTGGATTTGATTTAATAATAAATTTTTACTTTTTCCATGGGGTTTTCATAAATAAATTAAATAATTAATCTTATTTTTCTAAAAAATAACGAGGAAAAGATGTAAAAATCAACAAGAACAATGAGTAGACTTAGAAGATTGATTTGTGTCAGAAGAATAGATGGTGACAAATGATTTAATAAAAATATAAATAAAACTGAATTTGATTTCTGTAAGTCATTTATTTGACTAAATTTTAAATATTATATTCTAAAATGATCATTGTGTCCGTTGTTTTTTGCTTTTTGTTTTCTGGCAACCGTAACTCCAGCGAATAAGTTGCTTGATTGGATTTTGCTATTTGAATGTCTTCTAAAAATTTCTACGATATGTTACTATAATTCTTTGACGTAGTAACGTGTTCTCGTGTGCTCGTGAGTTCTCACTTTTATAAAAATGTTGTGTTCGTTCCCTTTTAATACTGTATCTGCTCCCTAAGAACTGAATCAAAACTTCTACAATAAAACTTTATTTGAATAAAACACAATCACACTGGAAAATAATGACCACAATGACAATCCACTTCTATAAATCAATGAGTTCAATAAATAAAAAATGTCACCAAGAATAATGATAAAAAAAATAATTACTGTTACTGTTCTAATAAAAGAAAAGAAAGAAATGATCACAAAAGAAAGAGTCGAGAGTAAAATAAAACGGTAAAATAAAATGAACTCCAGGTCGCCCTCTAGACCCTTCTCATGTCACCTAGAGGTTCTCAAGCTCGCTGGGCCCCTTGTTAAATTTTTCTGTGTCGTCATATCCAATTAACTGGAATAATATCGTCTCTCGTAGTTCTGTTGACCAAATTAATGGGAATAGCCGTCTCTTTATATAGTCGTAGAGATTGAACGATCACCAATCCCTACGCTTCGAGACGGCTATTTTCATTAACAGCCTCTAATTGCTATTTCTGTCTCCACGCCGAGACAAAAGAATCTAATAACTCCAGCGACAGAGCACGATTGCTATTCCCAACCTCGACGCCGATGTTAATTGCACAACTATTATTTTTATCATTATTTTTGTTATTATTATTATGATCCTTATGGTCATTATTATCTATTAATTGTCGTTTTTATTATAATTATTATAGTTATTATCTTCCCAATTAAAACTGGGATTATTGTATTATTGTTAGCATTATTATTATTATTATTATTATTATTATTATTATTATTATTATTATTATTATTATTATTATTATTATCAAAATCATCATCTTTATTATTTTAATTATTATTATTATTTAATACAGAATTACTTAGTGTATTATTTACCAAAAATTAAGTTTTGACTAGAACAGTTAATAATAAGCTGAAGAGCATAATGTGAGTAACGTAATACTAGTTGAAATTTTTAAAAAAAACATTAATTGATAGAATAATTTTTATTATTATATTAGGTTGTTCAAAAAATAATGTCGGTTTTCATAAAGCCGTTTATTTAACGTTAATTTAACAATTTTTCTTTTGTTTTACTACTTAAATTATATATCATTTTAAAGCGCAGATTTCAATCTACGTTCTAATAATATTAATGTTTTATATAAAGTTAAAATAATATATTTAATTTACATAGAACGTAAAATGGAAAAGAAACAATTACGACCAATTTTTATATGAATATAAAATGGGCCATAATGCAGCAGAAGCCAGTCTTAATATTAACAATGCATTCGGCGAAGGAACAGTTAACGAGCGGATGCTTCAACGCTGGTTCAATAAATTTCTTGATAGTGCTGAGACGCTTGAAGATGATGAGGGTCGTGGGCGAAAGACGGTGATTGTAAACGGCAAATTGAAGACTTTGGTAGAGGCAAATCCTTTTAAAACAGTTCCAGAACTTTCTCAAGAAATGAGTGTTTCTGTTTATAAATCACTTGCGGGAAATTGGCAAATTGAAAAAGCTTAACAAATGGGTTCCACATGAACTCAATGAAAAACAGAAAAATAATCGATTTGAAGTGACGCCTTCTCTTCATTTGCAACATAATATTGATCCCTTTCTCCACCGTATCGTTACATGCGATGAGAAGTGGATTATGTATGATAACCGGTGTGATTCAGCTCAATAGTTAGATCATGATCAAGCTCCACAACACTTTTCTAAACCAAAATTTCACCAAAAGAAGGTTATGGTGACTATTTGGTGGCCGCAGCAGGTCTCATCCATCACAGTTTCTTAAACCCGGGTAAAATCATTACGGCAGATAAATATTGCCAGCAAATCGACTAGATGCACTTGAAACTCCAGATAAAACAGCCTGTGTTAGTCAAAAGAAAGGAGTGATTCTTTTGCACGACAACACTCGACCACATGTTGCACGTTCTTCCTTACAAAAATTAAACTAGTTGGGATACGAAACACTGCCTCATCCAGCTTACTCACCAGACCTTTCGCCCACGGATTGTAAATCTTTTATAAACATCTACAGAATTTTCTGAAGGATAAATGTTTCAGATTCAAGACAATACCAAATAAGCCTTCAATAATTTCATCGCTACCAGAGATACAGACTTCTATGCAAATTGCATAAATAAACTTGTTGGTGAAAGTGTATTGATCCAAATGGATATTATTTTGATTAGCTATGTTTTTTTTATTAAAATATATGCTTTCAAAGTTCTACATTAAAAAACGACATTATTTTTTGAACAACCTAATAGATTACAGTAAAATTATATATACGAAATGCTTAAACGAATTATAATATATTTCTTCTTTAGTTACTTGCATTACATATAAATTCTTCTATTTTTATTATATTTCAACTTTGTAATTAAGTAAACAGATTTTTAATAGATATTTAAGATTTGATATTTGAAAACTTTAATCAACCTATAATTTAACAAGAAATAAAAAACTTTTGTTTTACGATATTAAATTAGATTCAATTTTTAAATTGTTAATTATAAAATTCATTACTGTTTATGGACGTAGTAATCGTTGGCAGCATTGTAGTTGACTTGATAAGGTTGATTTTTGTTGAATATTTTGATTTTATATCTAATGAAGTTATACCGGGAAATTTCCAAATATTGGGGAAACAGCTGTTGGTTATGATTTCAAGAAAGGATTTGGTGGTAAAGGAGCCAACCAATGTGTTATGTCTAAGCTTTTAGGTGCAGAAGTTTCAATTGTTGGCCAGGTTTTGAAACTTTCTTGGCTTTTAACTTATTATCATTATAAAGGTTGGCGATGATGTTTTTGGTAGGGATTATGTACAGCACTTGAAAGAATTATCAATTAAAACTGGTGAGTTGAAATTGTAAATTTTATTTACATGTTGAATGCTAAACCACAAGTCATTGATTTTGAACTCTGATATTACTAACCACGATTATGATATTTATACTGTTTAAGAATCATGTTTTCGCTCTGCATGTTAACTTAAAATGATAAATTCACTTATTATTATTAATTATTGAAATTCTAAAGGTCAATGTTTACATTAGATTATCTATAATTTTGAAATCAATAAAAAATACAATAAAACTTCGATATATCGCCACTGGAAAATGAGAGATTTTTATGGGAGGTAATCTAGGTGGCGTTATTTTGAGGTGTGAAATGAATGACAAAATAAGATAATCATGAACTTTTATTTAAAACAAAATAAAGTGGTTTGCTTCTTAAACGAATGCTTTTCTATAAAATTGGTTACCAATTGCACGATTAAGACAACTTCGGATTACATTTCTTTGTTTGATTGATGAACAATGCAATAATTTTAAGTGTTTTCTGTTTCTCTCTAGTGTATACGTTTAACTTCTTCGACTGTAAACGGGTCTTTAGCCTGTTGATTATTTGCATTCTGTCCTGTATCATATCTATAATTTGATTATCATCGAGATAATTAGATCTTTTTTTCATTTTCAACCTGTTTTACAGGGTTTGTCACGTCATTTTTAAATTTTGTCATTTCATTTTTAAACTGATATTTACCGTGACTATTATAGAATTATCAAAACACATTTTACATTTCGAAACAGAAACAATTAGAAATAATTTTATTTTAATATCAAAGTACAACATGTATTATAATTTAGAAAACACAAAAAAATGCAAAATACACAAAGTCAACCATCACTGATTTGTATTGTGTTGAGACATTTCGGTAAGAAGGAAAATATTTCCTCGAATTTCCTTTCAAGAATGAAGGTACTACCAGTTTTCTGGTTTCGTGTGGTATAGTCATCTGTAAAGTATTAAAATACATTTTCGTAATACAAAACAATAGTAATACCTCTTTGTAATTATATCTCAGATTATTTTTAAAAAATTGTAAAAAGAAAATTTGTAAATTGGTTTAAATAAATAAATTGAAAATTGAATGACAAAATTTAAAAATGACGTGACAAACCCTGTATAAAATTATCAATGAAATACGATTTTCTGGACCGAGTCTGATAGCCAAATTGGCATAAAGTAATTCTGAAGTATTGTCATTAATTAAATTGTAATTTTTACTTTCTGTTGGTATCATCATTTCGTTTCTGTTAGCATACAAAAATGTAGTTTTTCGCAAACAGCTTACGAGATGTTTTGTCAAGCTACATGTGATCATTTTACACCATGATCCATTTTTATTTTGCATTCAATGAATCTGTCCAAACTTCCTATCGTTTTTCGATAACATGCTTTTGTAATGCAACTTGAATTTTTTTAATTCCTCGGTGCATTGGTCGATTTTGAGTTGTTAGGTTTCGATAAAAATATCAATTCAATATTTTAAGCGATTGAGAGATATGTGTGACGAGTAATAGGACAATTCTTTGATTTCCCATTACTTCATTAAAGTTAAAAATCCAATTCTTAAAAATATCTGAGGTCATCCAGCCTTTTTTGTTATTTTGGTAATCGCAATATTATGAAAAAACATTTTGACTTTTAAATGCTCTTGGTTTTTGGTCTTTCCAATAAAAATAATTTTTCTTTTTTCTGATCCTGAAGCATTTGTACAAAGTATAATAATAATTCTCATTTTCGATTGCTTAAATCCATTAGTGAATGAATTTATACTAAGCGATCTGTCAGGTCGATAATCATTAAAAAGATTTTTTTCGTTCATATTAATCATATCATCAGCCGTATAAGTACAAATCTTTGTTTTTATGGCCATTAAACAATCACCAAAGCTTTACTTATTAACTGAATCAGATTCTCTACGAAGAACATAACTTTTTAAATTTCTCAAACAATTCACTTGAGAAGCTAAATCTCGTAATTCCAAGTTTATTTGAAAATTAATTAGGTTTTCCAATTAAATTTTCCTGACATTCATCCGTTTAGTTGTTCGACGTATAATTAAGCAGTGATTTTCTTGTTTCTTTCGAACACCTAAAAATAAACGAACTCACCCATATTCCACCAGAAGCAAAATAAAATACTTCGAGAATGAATTTCAAGTTTCACTCGTGGATATGCTTTACAATTTTTGGACACCCATTCATTTCTTTTATTAATATTGGCATATTAACATTATTTTCCATCGTTAGTGATGAGCAATCTCAGAAATGGACGATGTTGTTGAAGAACTAAGCGATTTTGAGTAAGTAATGAATCACACAACTTGAATCGATTATCGTTGTTTGATTGATTAAAATCATGTGGTAACAAAGTTTTTGTACCTTTCCCACAGTGTTGAAGTGATTCAGTACCATCTTATTCTTTTTTCATCATTCATGTTACATTTTTGATTCTTGAAAACTATTTTCCGGCGGTTCTTTCGGGTATAAATCCTTTCCCGTATTCACTAAATATACTTCGAACTGATTCTGAGGCTTTGAATGGAGGTTAAATTCATATAAGTGTGTCTGGAATGTTCTGTTTTATCTATGTTAGTTGAAAATTAATAGGAGATACTGGGCTTCGAAACCAGGACCTATCACATGCGCATGGACTGCTCTGACCGCTGTGCTACATCCCCCAAATAATTTTTAACTTATCTCACATCCCTCTCCTTTAAAGCTCACATCCATATCCTTAACCGCCCCGAGTCTCTTAATTCAATTTCCTTTCCATTCCTTTATTTTCTCACTTTTGAGACCTCGTCCGCTGGTTGGTGTTTTAGTGTGGTCACCATGTTAGTTATATTGATATCGCTAGAAAACTCCTCAACATTCATTTTCAAAAATTTGTATTTGTCTATCACAAAACTATCTAAACAAAACTATTATTTAAATATTAATAGTTTAGTTTAAATAATAAAACTTTTAAAATCTTTTTAATTTAAATTAGTTTTGATTTTGAAATCCTCATATGACATATTTTTTTAAAACTGTTAAAAAAGAATTCTTATTATGAAAATATATCAAAATATTTACTTTAGAAAGAAAAATTAATATTTTTTAGAATAAGTCAATAAAAATTGAATCAATATATTAAAATTATATATAAATTTTGTTTTAATTACACGGAATGAATTTATTGGACAACCTAATATTATTATTATTAATGAAAGCGCAATAGATTATTTATTAAGCATATCTCTACCTTTATAGCGTAAAATATTCAGACTTTGTCACTGTGAGCCCAACATTATCCACTGGAGTTGCCTCTATTGTTGTTAGAAAGGAAGACGGTGCCAATCAGATTGTTATCACTCCCGGTGCTAATCTCGCTCTTTCTCTGGAGAATGTTGATAATGCCAGCCAACTTATTTCTCAGGCCAAAGTTCTTCTTTGTCAGCTGGAGGTTATGGCTTTTTTCTGTCTGTAATTTTTGAATGATTGTGCAATATGTTATCAATCAATTGTGTTATTTTGACATGAGCAGAGTAAAGATTTCATTCATCAAAATGTTTCCTGGGGATAAAAATAATATATTTGTTACTATATAATACAATCGATAAATAAAAAATACAGCAGATAAGTAATATAATCAAATTTAATAAATTCAAATTTAAACAAATGAACGAAGAGAAGTATAAAATACTAAATAAACTTAAGAATTCTATTCAGATATTTATCGATTAATTTTTATTTGGTAATAGTATTTAGGAATGCACAAAAAATAATAATTCATGTTCATTTTAATCTGATTTTATTAAATCAATATCTGGCTGTGTCTTCAAGATTATCGATTGTGTTAAATGTTCATTTTTAAGCACAAAATCATTGTATTTAAACAAAGAAATTCCTTTCATTATCTAGGGTAATCGATCCTCATAATATTTTCCAACCATTTTGTTAAAAATAACCCATCTCTTTATCTCTCTCTTCAGGTTCCCATCGAATCCACGTTTCGTGCATTAAAAATTGCTTCTGAAAATAAAGTTATTTCCATTTTTAATCCGGCCCCCATTCCCGAAAGCGGTTTAGATTTATCGGAAATGCCGCATGTTGAGGTTTTCTGTCCCAATGAGATTGAAACATCGATGCTGATGAATGTTACCATTAAAAACGTTGATGATGCTTTGGAAGCTGTCCGATTTTACTTACAGAAATATGCTGACAAAATACGATGGCCAATGATTACTCTCGGGGATCGAGGCGTTGTTTATGGAGACAGTAGAACGGGGGAGATTTTCCATGAGCCGGCACCTGTTGTAAATGCTGTGGATTCTACGGTAAATGATACTTTTGGTATTTTATGTAGGTCAACACGATAGGGAATTTTTTCTTTTGAGATCTCTTTTAAAAATCAATTTGTGACCAACATTAAATTTTTCAAAATACAACTTTCTTTTTTGAGAGAATACTGAGTGTCATAACTTTTTTGTATATTTTGTAATTTTAATTTTATTATTTTCTTAATATTTTAATTTAATTAATTTTTTTATTAAATTTAGTTTTATTAAAATTGAATTTTATTTTTTTAATTAAAATTTAAAAATTTTTTAAAATGTTTGTCTGTAAGAATTATTGATTTAAAAATGATCACTTATTTTTCAAGATTATATATTTTTATTTTATTATGTATATATGATGATCTCAGAGAAATCCATAAATTATCAATTATTAATTATTTAATCAGTAATTATTAAAATGTTTGAAGGAAAATATTTAATTTAAAATGTTTATGATAAATTATTATTATTATTATTATTATTATTATTATTATTATTATTATTATTAATTATTGGATAATTTGACAATCGATTTTTTTGTGAAGTCAGTTTTTGAATGTTTATTTCAATAATATTTTAAAATATCAGTCAGAAATTACCGAAAAAAAAGTCTATAATATTGATAAAAGCACATGTTCCTTATTTATAAAATCTATATTTAGGGTGCAGGGGATTGCTTCGCAGGATCTTTGGCATATTTTTTTGCTTGCTGTCCTCAACTTCCGATGTCGGAAAAGGTCAGAAAATCCGTTTACCTGGCGTCATTAAGTGTACAGAAACCTGGAACACAGACAAGTTTCCCCGATAACTCGCAAATTCTCCCTTTCTAAAAATATTTTTTTAGTATTTTCACAAATTTATTTTGGTTTTTAAATCGATTTTTAGGAAATTAATAAAAATGATTTTTGAATAATTTTAGGTATTTTTGTCAGATCGCTTATTATGTGATTTTATTTTTAATAAATATGTTGGGTTTACCTAAGTCACCCCCCGGAGAAATATAACTAAGTAAAATCATAAAAGAGTAGAAATAATAATAATAATATTAATAATTAAAATTAACACTCGAAAAGTAATTTAAAAATTCTCAGAAATTTTATTTTGGAAATACTCAGAAAATAAAATAATTCCAAAAATAATTTTTATTTTTAAAGAAGCTTAAAACAGGTACTTCAATAAATATTAAGGATCATAATAAAATAATTTTTAGGAAATTGTTAGGGTATTTTAGAATTTTAATAAAATTTTTAGAATTTTAAGTACGATTTTGAGAATATCTCAAGAATATTTCTCAGATGAAGATCAGTCCGAAACAAAATAAAAGCAAAGGGATTTCAGTAGATTTTCACCCCTCAGAGAACATAAAAAAAGAGTTTAGGAATTCAGATTTACGGATACAAGGAGACGAAATCAGATTTACAGTTACAAGGAGACGAGAGAGATCAGAACAAACTTGAGAATACAGGACCCGTTCCCAAACCAAGTATTATTATTATAATCTGACTGCTTAAAATTCCCCACCAACGGGTTATCGGTGAGCAACCATTCGGGCTCAGACGATAACTCGTGATTTTAAACCAAGGCAACCGTAAGATTCTTTTATTCTTTTGTTAAAGTAATTATAACAGTATTATTTTGCTTTTAATCGAATTTTTTAATATTTTATTAACCCTTGACTATATTTAATTTAATACTACAGTTGACCCAGTTTTGACTAAATTTGATTATTATTGGTAGTGATTGATTATATATTTAATTCATCTTTATTGTTGTGTTATGATAAGATAATGTGAGGTTTGTGTAACATTGCGGACATTAATAGTGATCTCAGACTATTGCTTATCTTTTGTATTTCCGTGTATTTTTGTGTTTGTGTGGTATAAATACAAGTGTTGCTTTACTGATTGTTTTTATTTGCATCACCTAAGATTTGGAGTCAGATCTAAATTTGATACACTAAATAGTGAACAAATACGTATCCAGCATTTTGGCTTGGACCCTTAGAATCCACCTCCCTAAAAATATTTCTCTCAATTTATTGTTGGTATTTTTCAATGTATATTTTGAGCGGATCTGGTTTCATTTCGAACAGATTTTAATCATAACTTAATCGATAAATTTACTCTCAAATATTTAAATTGAAAATATTTTTAATTAAAGATCCAGCAATAAATTTTAGCATATTATAAAATTTCTTTGAAGAATTAATAAAAATTGAATCATCTATTGAGGATCAGAGGGGAACTTTTTGTTAATGAGCAGAAAATGAATTAAATGTCAAGGGAAATAAAATGAAACCAAACAAATATTTTATCTGTATGTAGAGATATTAAAAATGACTACTGTTCTATTTAAAGTGATAACTTGAAAGTACTGATAAAATAACTAAATTTGATTACTGTAGTCTGCAACGAAAGGATTTTCTCAATTTTTAAAGGGTAAGTTTAGCTTAATTCAGCAAAATTGAAAACTATATTTGTGGAGACTCAAGAAAAACTAATAATTCTGATTTTAATTGTGACAATTTCATTTTAAGTGACAATTTTTTTATTGATTTTATTTTAATAAAAGTAAAAGTATTTATATTTGATTTTTTCCATGTAAAAATGAGAAATTCTAAAAAATAAGAAATTTAAAACTCTAACAATTATTAATATTATTATTATGGTTATTGTTGTTATTATTGTTATTAATAGTGGCAATTAATTATAATAGATAAATAAAGAAGAATAAAGATCAAATAAATAAATAAAAATAAAATTAGAAATAGCTAGATTTCTAAAAAAAGAAACTTAACAAAAAAAGTGATAGAAACTTAAAAAAGGAAACAATTTAATGAAAGAAATTATATTAGGTAAAAAATTTAAGTTTAAAAATAAAAAATTATTTAAATAATTTAATATAAAAGGTCAACACAAAATATTAAAACCAGACCATTTGAAAATAACAAAAAAATCATAAATCGATCACGTACCATATCAGCTGTCTACGAAAGTTCAAAACAACATAAACAAACCAGCATTCATATAAAAATTGAATCATTTATTTGACAGAGAACACAAGGGAATTCATTCAAGGATCATCACAAATAATTTATGCTTATTGAGCAAGTAATTGTTTTTAATTTTATTTTTAATTTCATTACTATTTAACCCTTAATTATTAAAATACTTGGTAGGGTTTATCAGCTTACACAAATAAATTAAAATTCAATTTAAAATCTTATTTTCCGGTAACCATTATTAATTAGGATTACCTTTCTCTTTGTTTTTACATTTTCTCTGTTTCTCTTTGTTTGTAATTTACACAGCAGTTAAGGCTGGTAAATTACCCCAGGGCCTTTCCACAGCTTACAGGAATTAGAATTTCACATTTAAATTTGATTGTCAAACAAAATTTTTACAAATAAAAATATTTGTTATAAATCGATTTAGTCTTATTTCATTTTATTGATAGCAGTTCCGAATTACACTCTAAATCCTTCTGATAATAGATATTTTGTTGAGTAATCTAAAATCCCAATATCGATCTTCTTAACTTAAAATCAGTCACTTTTAGGAACTTAACATATTGTTAAAAATCTGTTTACAAAATTTAAACAGTTTTTATTTCAAAAAAAGGTATTATTATAATCTTATCAAGACAGAACTGTTTTGACCTACTAGGTGATATATCGTTAATAATGACCCAGTACTTTTTAATTGGTATCACTTGCGGGAATTGGGAATGTCTGATTTGGTGACAATGAATTTTTCTTTTTAAGAATCTCAATAACAACTTTTTCATAATGAATTATTGCAATATGTAGCCAAAACCATTAAAATCGACAACAATTTCTGCAAATAATCAAACGGACAGATCTAAGCGAATGTTAAAATGAAAAAATATCACCACAGTTTTTAAATATGTCAAAGCAAATATTTTTAAAAATTCATTCGTCAACGAGCTCTATAGTCATATTTCTTTTTTCGAACATTTTATTGATCACAGCTTTTTTGGATCTAAAGGACAACAGAAATTTTTATTTTATTATGTTAATTTCCTTCGAATAGATGCGTTGTCATGCAGATACTACAATTCCAGATACTCGGCTCTTCCTTCTCAGTGTCCTAGCTTGTCGCACAAGGTTGATATACTATTCACTGTTGAGACGAACACGTGATTCAATAAAATCGGTAAGAATCAAGTCATTAGCATTCCAAAAATGGAGAGCATTAAGGCTTTTTTGTGTGATGATATCTTCATCTTTCTTTAATTGGTTTCTCTTGAAAGTTTCAATTCTTTTGATTCCCTTCTAGACTCCGGAATATAGAGAGATAGAGGCGTCTTATCCATCTTAATGATGTTATCCAGCACATTGTAAAGTTTCCAGATTCTGTTGGCTGCACTCCAAATGGCGAGCTTGCATATCAGCAGTTAGAAAACATAGCACGAATTGTGAGCACAGCTTTCTGATTCCACTTTCCTTTTGTATAATTTCATGTATACTGATGGTCAATTTTTTGACACATCTTATATTTTTATATACAATGCTTAATCAAAATAATTTTATAGTTTATTTTGTGTGGATATAAAATGCTTTTCTATAAAAATATTTTCTTAAAATTTTAAAATTAAATATAAATTACTTTGACCCTTTTGAGGTCTTAATAATTAATTTATAATAATTATAAACATTCTAGATCCTTTTACGGTCTTTAACATATAATTTTTTACCAGAGTTAACAGGGATGTACCATTGGCTAACCCAACACAATCAATAAATAAAAGAAAAGTAAATTTTTAGCTTAATACTTTACCTTAATTGTATTTAATTTATTCAGTTTTATTTTTTTTATTTATTCTGTAATAGGCAAAATTTTTTGAACGGGCTAATAAATAAAACATCTGATTCAGTTTAGAAATAAAGGAGTCATAATATGAGTTTGTAGATATTGGTTGGGACTCATTAATTTGGATCAAAACTTTTTTTAAAAGGAAATTATGAGCTGATATGATCATTGACGTGATCAAATCTTTGTACCATTACCATTATCCAACGTGGCTGCCTCATTTGACATTGAGAATACTTGTGTGTTTGTCAATGCATTCAATTTCCTAAAACCCTTCTATACACATACAAAGACGAATTCTAAGACAAGTTAAACTTCTTTTTAACTTCCATTATTATTATGTCAGTGGTAGTTTCGGCGTTTCCAAGATGGTGACAAAAGTCTCGACGAAAACCATCAACGTCATCCTCACTTTGTGGACAATAAAACACTAAAAAACCCATCAAATTAGATCCCTGCCAAACTACTAGTGAGCATGAATAAAAGTTTGGTTGCACTCATAGTACTATTGAAAACCATCTGCAGAAATTGGAAAAGTAAACAGAAGAGGAAAATGTGTTCCGCACGAACTTAGCAATCACAACAAGACATCGCAAAGCTAAGAACAGCAGATCCCTTGATTGCATTGTAAAGCCAGATGAAAAATCAATATCATACAATAATACGACAAGAAAACAAAAAGTGGTTAGAGGTTGGTGAACAACTAAAACCGACTCCAAAGATAAATATTCATGGGTTCAAGGTCACGGTTTGTTTATGGAGGAACAGAAAAGGTTTGGTATATTTTGAGCTGCTGGATAAGAGTCAGACGGTTAATACAGAATTATATGCAGAACAAATCAATTGTGTGGACCAAGCTCTGCGTAGTCAAGCTATAAATTACCCAAAAACAAATTTTCTTTATGACAACACTTGCCAGTAAATTGCAAATATTACTCAACAAAAATCAAGGAACTTGACTGGACAGTTTTGTGCCATCTGCCATATACTGAAGACCTAGGTCCATCGGATTACATCTATTCAGATAGATATAACATTCTTTGGATTAAATAATATAAACAGATTAAATAATGTAAGTGTATAGAAGGAAAAGGATCGTTTAAAGAATACCATTTCATTCACCGGTCCTTCACTCCCCATATTTATAACCGGTTTCGTTAGGCCTCGTACATTTAAAAGGGTGACAAGCCGATTTTATCTGAGGACCACTGAACATAAGAGCAACTCAATTCTTGTCGTCATCTCCTTATTCATTTGGGTTTGAATCAAATCAATTGTTATTTTGTGAACTTTTTGGAAATCAATAAATATTCCCATTTGTTATTTGCATAATCAAAAGTTGTAATGTGCCATAGAGATATTTTGAAAAGTTATTGTTACTTCGTCTTTATTGTTAGTAAAAGATGACAGGGAAACTTTCACAAGGTAACTCATTTTATTTTACCATATCTTATTACAGCTCCACTCTCTTTTGTAAAGTAACTTAGCAAAACAATAGTTTAAAAACTTTCTTTCCGAACCAATATATAAAAGTACTTATGAAGAAGGGTCATGAGAAAGTAAAATTGGCTTTTAATTTTATTACATCACTAATGAAAGATTCAACTCTTGATCAATACAATTTGTCTTGTACTTTAACTTGTGAATGTGGACTGGAAATCATTTACCTGAACCATCTCAAGAGGAAATGAAACAAGAAATATGTATCCATATGTTTACAGAGTCTTTTAAATTAAGAATAATTCCGGAAGGGGTTAGATTAAACTCTGCCTCTTCCTGACATGTATATGTAATCATTGCCCATTCAAAAATTTGGTCCACAGTGCTATTTTTGCTAGGGACAATTACATTTATTATTATGGTTATCACTAATGAATAATTTGGGATCGCCTTCAATTTCGTACAGAGAATACCAACATCCCTTATGGATATTGTTCTCTAATCTGCTTTACTGATGAAAATATCTCAACGTATCAGATGGCCGTCAAGTCTCAAATCATCCACAGGATCACTTGATTGTTTTGACAGATTGATCCACCTTCGAAACTGGAACATAGGTCTTGTTTTATGTATTTTTGCAATGGAAATCTTTTAATTTATCCTTTTATTATTCTATTAGATTTAATGTAAATGAACAACCAATTATAATTGTTAAATTTAATTAATACTTTCTCTTTCCGCTCTTTCACCAGTTTCAGAGACATGAAATATAAATAAATAATTATTTTATCATGAGAAGTAATTTTATGAAAGCAAATTAATATTAGAACAAATGAAATGTGAGAATGGAACTAGAATATTCTCCTCAGACATTTCTAGTGACATGGGACATGGGAGGTGGAAGGATAATTTAACTGATCACCGTCTTGATTCCCGTCTTAGAATACATTTGCCTGGTTAGCCTATCTCAGATCTTTTTGAAATAATTTTTTCAATTAATATCATTTATTTTCAGAATTATAAAACATTATATAATTATATTTTTTGATACAAGTCACTTTTTATATTCATTTTTATATATTCGAAATAATTTGATTATTATTATAATATAATTTTATTATGTTATATTTTTATATTATTATTAATATTAAATATATTATTAAATTACACTACCCGACATGGGATAAATCACTTACATGACATAATCATAATATATTTGAAAATTATACTATGATTACGAATTTGCAGTCACATCTTTCATATTGGTTTTAATTTAGAGATACAGACAAAAACTATCAAAATCGATATATTGAATTTAAGTCAAATTCATTCTGCTTAATAAACCGTATTATAAGATTGTTTAAATACTATAATTAATTTAACTAACAGTGCGTAACACTTAAATTCTGTGTATGTCTTGAATGCATTTAACTATTATAAAATCTTTTGTATTGCAGATTATAGTGCCCAAGAATTATAATTCCAAACAGTCATGCAATGAAAGCGCAAATTTGTTCTGTTATATATGCAGCTTGTTCACTCCCAAGAAATATAGCAGAAATATATCAACAGCATTAGGAAAAGCTTACCAACTAAGATTTAAAGTCAAAATACAGGACAAAAATGATTATTAAATTATTATAATATTAAGTAATTAATATTATATTAAATTATTAATAAAATTATATTATTATTAAATATTATTTATATATTATATTATTATTAATATATTAATAGATTATTATTATTAGGAGTGGATAATTAAATTTCGTTAATCTTTTTCATTTATTTTATGTCAATTTCGAGAAAATTTTAATTTATTTTTAATAATATATTATTTTATCTCAAATGCCTGTTTCCTTGCTATTGATAGGACTGATGGTGAACATCTTTGATAAATAATTAAAAATTGTTAACAGTTGTCATTTCGTAAGTGATTGTCTAAGTTTTTCGAAAACGATTACTCCACCGTCAGAAAGCAGTTTAGAGTGGAAAGTATCCCATCACGAAGCAATTTGTGATTAATCAAACCATTACAAAGCTGAATGGGGGCCTAATTGATCGTCTGGCAACGACATCAGATCTTGAAACAATATCGTAATATGTGACAAGATATAACAATATCGGAAAACGGTGTACTTGAACAGAGATTGTAATATACTTCCTGGGTCGGTCAGAACATTATTATGTAATTCAACTCCAGATTCCAATGGATACAAAGGGTTATTTGGGAAGCTGGTGATTTCAGCTGGTCTCACCTGACTGATTATCTGGTAAATGAAACGCGTAGTTCTGATAGTAGTTTTCCATCAATGTTTATCTCTCAATCTGCAAATGAAATTCTTACCGTAACCACGAAGCCTGGTATTCCAAAACTCTTGTTTATTCTAGATCCCTTTTTTATCATTTCTTATTCATATTTAATGTACCGATCCGTTTATTTAAAAAAGGCGATGATCGCTGATAATAAATTCCAGAGCCCTATTAATTTGTTTTAATTTGTCCATCTGATTTTTTGCGAATCTCTGATGCAGCTGCAACAAAAATGGGTCAGTAAACATTGATTGAAGTCACCAAGGGGAAAAATTTTATTTTTATTTTTTAAGGAACGCTCCCATTAAATATTTTTGTCAAAGCAAAAGTTAAAATCGTTTTTTGTTTTCTTTTAATGAAAAAAGACCTCTTTTGTTTTAATTATACTTTTGTGAGAATATTTTAAAAATTCTTCAGTTTTTATCACTTTATAATTTATTTTTAAAAAATTATTTTCATCATTAAATAGGAAAAAAAATCAAAAAATATTAATAAAATCGATAATTTATTATTTTAATAATATTAAAATAATGATTTAAAATATATCGATTTTTTTATCGGTGCAAAAACGATCAAGTGCAAAAAATATCAAACAGTAATATTTATTGATAGCGAAATAGATCTGATCAGGGATCACGGTTTCCTGGGAGGTCTTCACTAATGAAAATAATGGACGAGAGTTTGGTGCGTATGGAAAAATGAATTAAAATTGAAAGAAAATAAAATTTGGACGGGATTCAGGACGGATATTTGAAGCTTGTTTGTTCACTTGAATAATTTATTGAAAATCTCAGACAAAACGGCGATGACGGCGGTTGGAAAATCTGTGGCAAAATTCGTATAAACATTGCGGATGAATGAGGTATAAAATTTCTCACAATGTATTTTGAGAAGAGATCCTTAGAAGACGTTGCCGTTAGGTCGACGGATATCAC
The DNA here is from genome assembly GCA_037834085.1 of Bipalium vagum. Taxonomy (NCBI): domain Eukaryota; kingdom Metazoa; phylum Platyhelminthes; order Tricladida; family Geoplanidae; genus Bipalium; species Bipalium vagum. Next base: position 28,657 of record JBBMKC010209485.1, read on the forward strand.
TTGCAACCACCAGTCCAAGGTCTTATGGAACATAAACAATATTCAAAAATTGAATTGAAACAAAATCCATCGATTTTTATTCGTTTTTTCCCATTATTTATTTCAACTTGTTATTTCTCCTTGATTGTATGGAAAATAAAACAAATTGCTGCGACTGTCAAATGTTAATTGACCACCGCCGTCTGGTCTTCGGGAGACTCCGACATGTCGGTGATTATTAAGGGAATATTACCATTTCTTCTTTATATCAAAAAGTGACAAAAAAGAATTGTCCGGCATTATTTAAATTATTTCTCCATACATAATACATTGTTTCAAATAAGTACCGAGAATTACTATTTTAAAAAACCCCACCTTTGATGTACATTAATCAATTTTAATGCCTGAGCTCAGTGCAAATTTGATCAATTTACCTGTGAAATTTTATCGAAATCCAATAATCGGTTTGTTTGAATCATTCAATGTAATTATTTGACCTCAAATACAATGTGCGATTTTTAAAATCTAGAAATTACGTAATAAAGAACCTGTTGTAACTTTTGGGTTTTAAACGAAATTACATGTCCTGACTTCATGAAAATGTTGCAGAAAGTCCATGCAAAGTCTGCTTTATCAAACATTCGAGTATACCAATGGTGTAATTTCATCAAAAATGTTCGATATCTCACAGTAAATATCCCCTGGGTCAAATATCCCCACGTTTAACTTGACCTGTGAAGGATAATAAATGGGTTGAAAGCCGATTTAGTTGCAGTTCTTTCAAGCCTAGCTTTTTCAAAATTATCTCGTTCCAAGGATACCATAACCCAAGACACCGGATATTAAACGTCCATATGGAGACGGTTGATCGGGTCCGAACTCCAATTCAGCAGTTAAGTCTTGATATTTCGCCAAAACAGTTCGCCTGTTTTCGGCAAAATGTCTTTCATTATCATAAGGAATCTCGACATCCACCAAATGTTTGCCAAGAATCCTTATGATTACATTCGGTCACAGTCGAGTCTCTAACTCCACTGGTATCATGTCAACGTCCCCGTCTAAGCCTATTCCCCTAAAGAAGTCCCCTAGAAGAACTAACAATGATTGTGTTTAATAGTCGGGTGTTGTGGACCTGAAGAACAATGATTGAGAATGTCGACTTGGCTTTCTTCCACAGTCTCACAAAGCCTACAAACCACGCTTTGATTCTTAATTAAATTAAAAAGGCGAAATTGGAGTGCTAAATTATTACTTCTGCCAATGAGCGATAGGTTGGAAGTTCCCGTGTATTATCCGATTTGATCGAATGCTCAGCGATGAACATAGTAGCACTTCTGACTTTGCCAGGTCCTATAGAAGTACAAAGCTAAAGATTAATGTAGGCACTGGGTCGCGTCTCATAGTTTTCTCTAGTTATAGATATAGTCTTTCCCTGATGTTGATGCTTGCAAAAAGTTGTACAGGACTGTTGTACCAAGCGTTGAAAGCAAATTTATAATAATGGACGATTAGACATATTGTCCACTTGATCCCAGGCAAGTTCGAGGCAATGAATATTACAGCGTAGTATATGGCCATGAGACAAATACTATTCATAAAATTAAATATAAATGAAAATTCTGTAAGATTGGAATATGGCAAGCAATTGCACAAAATGGAGATGTCTTTAGACCTTACATCTGTATTATGGTACAATGAATGCAAGTATTTATTTGAAAGACTATTTTCGGAAGATTCTCATTCCATTCATCAATAATTACAAACAAAATCACGATGTCCTGTTTTGGTCAACTGCAAAAGTTGTTCAGAAAGAATTTGTTGAAGAATATATTGAATATGTCTCAGAGAAAGACAACAGCACAAATACACCTCAGAATTGTCAAATTGAAACATTTTGATCTTTGTGCAAGCAGGAGATGAAGAAAGCCAGAAAATTCCGTCTCAAATACCAAAGTTAAAAAAATGGATTGACATTTCAGAAACTTTAAGAAGAAACTCTATCAAACTTCAAAGAATGGTGTATATGCTTCTGTTAAATAATAAATCCATGTCTGTAGATCTTAAATGTATTTTGTTGTTCTCGTTTAACTTTTATTGCTACAAGTATTAATAATTTAATTTAGAGACACTAAGCTTGGTTTATACATTACAATACGTAATAGTAATACAATATTATATAGCATAACACCTTTTCTTATTGGGAAAAATTTTAGAAGAGCACATCTCATTGAAGCTGTTGGATAAAATCAAATACGTTTGAGGTATTATTTTAATATGAGAACTCTGGCACAAAGATATGAAAGCGAAACAGCAGTAAGACAGATAGCAAACCGTTGACGGTCAGATTGACTAAAATTCTTGATAAAATACAACCATTGAAAGAGATCTTATAGAACTTTACCTTGCGTAAGTGCAGATAAATTTATGTTACTTTTACAATTTAAGATAGATTTGAAAACAAGATTGTTAACACGAGTAAGAATACCAAACGTATGGTCAACAGTCCAAGAATGAACCATTGGTCGTTTATTAGTAAACCACGTTTTGGCATTTAAAAGATATAAAGTAGGGTTTTAACTAAAGTATTATGGTGTCCCACACAAAATGACTGTTTCTGATATATCAACATTAAAGCTAAATAACGTTTTTTAAAAAGAATTAATTAACTATTGATTTTTTGTATAAACATTTACGTAGATTGCTTAATAAAATATATTAATATTTTTAAGTTAAGTTCTAATTTTAATGTTATAGGTCTCCAAGTTTTATATTTTTATGTTGACGTAATAATAATAATAATAATAATAATCTGGATAATAAAAAATATAAAATAATAAATAAATATACATAAAATATAAATAAATAAAAATATAAACATAAATATACATAAATAATAAATATAATAAAATATAAAAAGTAATAATCCAGTAATAATAAATAAAATACAAATATAATAAATATATAAATAAAATAATAATAATCCTGATAATAATAATCAATATTAATATTACATAGGAATGAAATCGTCCAAGGTAAGACAATTTGTTATTTATAATAATAGAGATAAAATGATAAAATAAAATAAAATTTCCATTGTGAACAGGCTCCAGTAATATTTTTCAGAACATTCTTGTTTGATACTACATATTAATAGTTACATACCAATATTTTAAATAATCCTTTGATAATTAATAATTTTCTCATCCTTCAGGTTACTTTTGAAAAAAAATAAACAGAACGGAACAATACATAAAATACAAATCAACTTTGGAATATTATTTGATAAATGGCCGAAGTAAATGGCCGAAGGAAATGAAAAAATAACTTCAGTACCTTAAGTCATGAGTCGAATGTTGGGAGAAACCCTTTTCTATCTGGTTCGGCCTTCATTAAAAGTTGTAATATCAACCGACTTTTTCTGATGAGACATTGACAATGTTCCTGAAAAATTTTATAAAATTATCAATTATAATTATAGTTTTCGTTAATTAATAATCTTCCAGTTTTGAAGCCGAAATCGAACGGAATTCTCTTTCTTCGTCGGACTGGCTCTGCAATAATTGTATTGTAATTATCGAAATTTTAATGAATACCAGACTGAAATATAATTAAACCACCACTTTTCCTCCGACAAGCGAAAATTATCTTTGGAAATGTTGAAATGGCGAAACGAAACGTTAATTAATGCTAACTTTTGCCATTTTTCCTATGGCCACGATACATGCGGCGCAGCAATAGAATTCTGTGCAGTTAAGATTGATATCCAAGCCAGACTGGACAAAGGATCTGTTAATTTGATCAGACCTATTAAAATTTAATGGGAATTTATCATTTTTGAACATTGTATTTAAATATAAAAATAACGACGAAACCTCCAAAATGAATCAATTTTTTTGAGAAAACGATCCACAAATGGAGGTCGACCCAGAAATAGAGGTTATCCAATCAAAATTAGTCTTCAATAACATAAGACGTAATAATATTGTGAGATCATTCACATTAATTAAAGAAAATTAGACATTGAAAGAGTGACTTAAAGATGTCCTTTACATTTTTTCGAATTCACGCTTCTTCTTCAAGGTCTGCATCAAGTTAGCACAAAACAGTCCCGGTAATGTTGCAGTTTACGTTCCTAAATTAAAAATATTCATTTAAACCCAAATTTTTATTATAACAATTATTATGAATAATTAAACAGTTTTGATTGGTTGTTAACAAGTTGGGGACCTAACATTTATTCACAGCATTGTCCAGGGTTTTTAAACTTAAAACTTTTTCCGAGATGGAAGGTATTTAACAACATGTCTTCCGTTGAACTTGGTTTTACTTTTTGATGGTGCTTATAGTCCTGTGAAATCTTTCACCATGTTTGTCAAAAACCTCCCCCAAATCATTAGCGAAAAGGTTCAAGTGGCACTTTATTTTAAGCGGCATATTATCACTCGTTTCTGTGAACGTGTCCTTTAATTTAAAAGCGGTATTTAGTAAACCAAAGGAACGGTTTTATCTGTTCAAAATAAATATCACTCTTTATTGTTATGTTAACAACAATACAAGCACACAAAGTTATTCACGGTATCCAATAATGCTTCCCACGCTCGGGATTCAATCCCCTTTAAAATGCTCAGTTCTCATTAATTTCCGCACTTATAGTTCCTTAATTTTTATCAATGATAACTTCGGTAAAATTCTGTTATTGTTACCGTTGGTTGACTTTCAGGTTTTAAAGTTTCAATGAAGTTCTTGAAGAGGCCTAGCTTGTTATGAAGAGCAGGTAATATGATATTTTGTACGCTAACAGGTGCTTCATGGTCGACATTGCCTTGCCCAACTAAGTAATTCTTGGATCTTCGTTAAGTGTACAGTGCTGATCACATGCACGAAACAGTATTGCATCACCAAAAGTTCTCAAAAATTTAAATTTAAAATTATGAACTTACGAATGGAGACTGTTACATTTCCATAGTCTTTTATATTCACAGGAGCAAATTTCAGTGCATATTCTTTTTTCACCTTTCAAGCATACCATAAAAGTCGCCAGACCAAGTTTTAAAATTGAAACGGTGTCTTTTCTAAATTTCTCTAACCAGCCTCTAGGTGCTTTAAAGTCTTTCAACTTCTCATCGATCACCATCTTCAATGCAATTCTTTTGATTATTGAACCATTCATCGGGAATTTTTTGCTCATGATCGTTGAGCAAGTTTGATATCCTGTGCATCAAATATTTGTCAATTAGTCACATAGAAGATCTTTGTCTGCCATAAAGTACTATGTATTGATTCTTTGAACGGAACTTTTACTAATTCCGCATTAATGTGCTAATTTCTTTGACTTGTTCTTTCTTTTTTCAATTCTTTGTCAATTGGATATGTTCTTGGTATGTGAGGCTCCGCTTCATTGGTATAAATATAAACGATTTAAATTTAAATTTAGTAAACCAATGAACTTTTTAATATGGTCCAATTTTAGAGGTTCTCATTTACACATTATAAAAGCACAAAATTGCTGTTTTTTAAAAATAGTTCCGAATTAGAAATTGACCCGAAATTCGAGGTCGGTCCAAAAAAAAAAGTTCAACAAATATAATTATAATCTGGAATAAAAATAGAAATTTATTTGATTGGATATAAGCTGTATACGTTGGTATGGATTCTACGGTAGTATATTTTCCTTCCTATCGAAATGTCTCAAAATATAAAAATGTGTTTTCATAATTCTATATTAGTCAGGTAAGTGCCAATTTAAAAAATGACGTGACTAACCCTGTAATTTCGTCATATTGATCCTTCGATGAAGCACACTTAGAAGTGATTCAAATCTGTGGTTATTCTCATGTGCACAGAATTACTATGAATCATCATCATCATCTGAATGAGTCACCAGTTTGGAAAGATTCATAAAAAGGTTGAATATTACTTACAAATAAAAAAGTAAGTAGTGTGTGCAATATCAATATTAGAAGTATTTATGATGTTACACAATTAGTAATTTGAGTAAACTTAATTTATGAACATCGCAAAGAATTTTACATTATTTTACACATATCAATTAAAAATTGATTATAATAACTTAATTTATTTAAATAGTTCATCGATAACTAAATATTTAAACAATTATTTTAAACTGCATTGGAATATATATTAAAGTTAATATTTTTTAAAGGGAGTGAGCAGACTTTTTATGAGGATTGTTGAAAAATGGTAACAAATAATATGTAATACATTCTTTCATCAAGCTCATATTTAATGTAGGAAGAAATAATGCTCAATTAATTAAAAGAATGACATTTTACATGTTTAAAAAAAGATTGAAAGAATACCATAAAGAAAAATTGCCGAGATATATCCCCATTATCGTGAGGTTATCCAAGTCTTTTATTTTATTCCGCTGAATACATTGCTAATTATATTACTCGGAATCCATTAACTTGAAAAAATTACCAACGGGTCTGACATTGTTAATCAAAGTTGATTGTGATAATTCATCATTTAAAATTATTTAAAATAAATATTAAATATTTTAAAAAATATCCCTTTAGAGAAAATTTTTATTTTTATTTTAATATTTGCAGCTTATTATTATTATTATTATTATTATTATTATTATTATTATTATTATTATTATTATTA
>JBBMKC010209486.1:0-23352 GCA_037834085.1 Bipalium vagum
GTGAACTAATCGCGAGTTAGGATATTTTTGGCTATATCATGATTTCCTTACTAACTATTCGATTAAAATGGTTCCCATTAAAACCTATAGTTGTCACAATAAAAAGTGGCGGTTTGATAATAAAAGTTTTGTTATATCAAATTTGTTTAAATAATTCAAATATTTTCAATACCAGGCACTTATTTTATGCACTAGGTAAAATATTTTAAATAAAACAATCATTTAAAATTTTACCTTATAATGGAAATTATTTTGATAATTTCCTTAGATTAATTGTCCAAAATGAAGACCATAAATTTCCACGTTCAAATTTTATACAAAAAAGGTCATGAGAGTCCTGTAGAAATATGTAAAATAACGGAAATACCGTTCAAAGGCAGTCTCTAAAATAAAAGGAAGTAGAAAGATCAGAAAATTTTTGAAAATAGATCAACAGAAGTTATTTAAAGTCTATTTTCTTTATAAAATGATAAAAAATAGGCGCCACTTTTTATTGTGACGACTGTAATTTATGAAATTAATACACAAAGTCCTGACGATTTGCCTCAAATTGTTAAACATTTTAATGTAACATTTCAGAAGCTTACAGAGTGTTTCTTCTGGGCAAAACTGATATCACTGCAATCACCGGTTCTGATTTGACAATATCGACCATAATATCCAGGACTACATTGGCAGATGTAATGGACCATTTGATTCCCGTAGTAATTTTGACAGATACCGTTGTTTTTACATAAGCCAAGATTATTTATACAAAGGTTGAGATCTACAATAATAAAATATGTTGCTCAACTGTCGGCATTTTAAACTGGTCAAAGCATAGCGTAAAAACATTCTTTTATTACAAGTATACTCTACTACAAATTATAGTATTATATTATTAGCGTCTCGTCGACTCTTCTGAATATTTTGCCGGGAAAGGTAAGTGACAATAATATTTCCCTCTGAGCTCCGGTTGCAATCTCAAATAAGTTGATTTCCATATTTAATCCGATATCAGACACTTAGCTTTAGAAACGACTCAACATTACCAAACGTCTTAGACAGTGATTAAGAAAACTGAATAAGAATGAGATAATTCCGTCTTTCGGAACGCTGAACCATTCCCGCTGGCCACTCCAAAGAAAAGTCAATGGTAGATCAGGTCGACAGATTCCAATAACAATTAATATGTCAAATAAAACATGACACGGAACTCATAGTGACGACATATAGATCCATTACAAGACCAATTAATCTAATGGACTTGTCTCTGATGATTGCGTAATACGTTGTTTTGTACAAAAAAAAAACTATGATGTAATTTAACTATGAAATCTAAAGCTACGTTTTAGAGATAAGCGTAGATTATATCTGAAGTATTTTTTACCCAACGAGAAAATATATATGTAGTCATAATATTATGTAAAGTATTATTAAAGTATTACCAAAATATTATTAAAGCAGTATACAAAATCAACATGGAAATAAGAGAAAAACTAACTAATTTAATAATGATAATTTTAAATGAATAAAATAAAAATAAAATATTGCATATTTTTGACTTTTTATATAAAAATTAAACATTTTTTTTCTTGAAAAAAGTGTTACCAATTTTATAAATTATTAAAGTAAATGGTATTTTTTATTAAATATTTATATATCGTTTTTCAAAATCTTTACGAGATACATTTGCAAAAAAGAATAAATTTCAAAATAATAATGGAAATATTAATAATAATAATAATAATAATAATAATAATAATAATAATAATAATAATAATAATAATAAAAAATGAATTTTAGCTTGTTAAAACTATTATTCAAATTTTTTTTAAAGAAATATCTTAAAGGAAATGAAATTTCAAATTAAGCAATATATTCAAAGAATTATAATATTTTAATTAATTAGTTAATTATAGAAATAAATATTTTCAAAAATAAATAAATTAACAGATTAAAATTATTTTGATATATAAATATTTTATTTGTCCTTTTATAAAAATTGATGAAAACTTTTATTCCATCTTAAAAGAAATAAACAAAACATTTATCCCAATTAACTTATAACAAAAAACATAACCTTTCTCATATAACAAGAAAGTGAGTTATTCCTGTGACTTGGTATCACATCTGAGAAATGTCTTTTGTGACTTAGACATTATTTTTGGAGAATATAAATTCACATTTCTTTTTCAATTAATATCGATTTTTATTTAAAATATAATTTAAATATAAATCTCTCAAAATCATGGAAATATTTCCCAATGAATTTTCCGGGTTATTCAATAGAAAATATTTTGTTCTTTATTTCAATAATTCTAATAAATTATTTTACATTTAAATTTTGAGCGTTTATTTTATTTTAATATAAGAATAATCATTATTTTTAGGAATTTTAATTTAAATATAAATACTTGACAAAAATTTATATTTTAACACGATTTTTTTTAAAAATATTAGGTTGATGCAAAAGAAATGTCGATTTACGTATTGTTTAAAATTATCATGGAAATGTTAATAAATTTTAAATTCAATTATGTCAACTTGTTTTAATTTAATTGCTAGAACCTGATACATATTTCTATAATAAATATGATATGATTGCTGTTCATTAAAGCTATATTTTTATTATTTTAGCAATGCTTAAAACGAAGCAACTGCGACCAATCCCCATATTAATTTAATTATAAATTTGAGGATTAATTTATTAATAAAAATCAAATTAATAAAGAACTAAAATTTGTAATACACAAACCATAATATTTGAAATGATTTAAAAATTAATTAATTAAATAAAATATTATTATTTATTATTTATTAATTAATTAAAATTGATATTTTCTCTCCAATTTACTTAGAAGAATTTTCAAACTTTGTGGCCCTGGATTTTTATTTACTTTCGTCCTGAAATTGCTTCACAATTACATTCAGTGAAATATTATTTTCTTCAAGTGCTAAAATAAGATATTTTATTATGATAAGTAAAACAAAAATGCGTCTCAACTTGTAGAAACAAATTGAAACAACAATCTGTTAACCAACAGTACTTATAGAGATTGTAAACAATTGCCCATTGTGAACAAATTAAAAATAAAATAAAAATTAATGAAACTTTCTTGCATTTTATTCACTGAATATTTGACTGGTAAATTAATTTGACAGAGAATCGTTTGAAGAGCTCTGAAAAAGATTGAGTGTATTCGTCGACGACGACAATTCAATAAAACTCAATCAATAATATTGACAAGAAAATCGATATTCTCATTACGAGTCTCATATTCAAAGTTTTGTTCGGCCATCAAAGAAAGAATTTTTTTTCAATAATTATTCTGATTATTATCCTTTTATGTTTCCTCGTCTTTGAAAGTCTCTCGACTCAGCTCACTTTACATTGGTGACGAGTGCAAACGATTTCTCTTGAGAAATCATTATCAACATTTCCTCGATTCATCGCATTATTTATATATGAATACAGAAGAAATCTGTAGAATTGAGCGAAATTCAATGGAAATAAAATAATAATTAGGGAGAATTTATTTCTGGTCTTAATGAAAAGGCTCAGAAAACGCTTATTAGTTTAAATTAAAGTATCGTAAAGCTAATTTCCGGTATTGATAATTTTCATTTTTTTAAGAAATTTATTCTTTTTCATTAATATTTGTTGCGTGAATAATTCTGAGCGAGTGAAATTAATTCATCGAAATTAATTATTAATGAATATGATTTCCTGACATTTCAGTATGATTATAATTGTAATTCTCCAATTCTTCTATCCAGTCTCAATTGTGAACTTTGAAGGTAGTCGAAACAGTGACTTAAGGCTGCAACAAGGTTTTCAATTGACAAAAATAATTTCGAAAGAAGAATTGCTTTGAATTTGGGAAGGAAATGAAATATCTGGTGGTCCAATCTCGTGCTCGTTCAACAACTTTTTCATAATTCTTCATTTTTTTCATTAACAAAATACTTTTTTGAATATTTGCTTGTCTTGACATTTCTCTTCTTAAAAAAAAAGTCCTTCGTTACAATTTTATTCATCACATTGATCAAAGGGAAATCATTTTTATAATAACCAAGTCATATTACTTTTGGATTTATCAATAAAATTTAAATTCAAAAACCTTTTCATGATAGAAACCAATCATATCACATTTTTTGGTATTCAAAACTGAATATTCGACTTCCGTTCACTAACATTTCTGTTTCAGTTTAATGATCATATCTCAGTCAGTTAAGTTACAATTCATAAAATCAGTTTCATTCTTGTTGAAACGTTTAAAATGGTTTAAAATCGACAATATTTAAAAAAGTGAAAAAAGTCCTTTAATAAATAAACTAATCGATGTAGACAAAATATCCGGTTTGACTTTGATGCGAAATATTTTCATCAAAAAATATTTTCCAATATTACCAATTAAATTATCTTTAAAACACACTACACTTTAATCATTGTTTAAATAATAATAAAATTTGAATCATGAATCAAACTGAGCAGCTCAGAAAACATGTAGGCAAGCTTTATGAAATCCATAAGAAAGGAAAATAAATTCATCGCAGATCATTTTATGACATAATTAGTTCCCAAGAGTACAATATATGATATTATTATCCGGACGCGTCGAGATTGGCCAAAGCCATGAATTGAACATGGCCGGAAAGCTAAGATTACGACAAATAAAAAAGTTTAAAAATACTGGACATGTTTGATAATAGAGATCGAATTGACAAAACTTTGGCATCAATGACAGGAATCAAATGCAGAAAGCAAATTAAAATTCCGTTAAGTACTGATAATGAGATGGCGCATCCAAGAACTAAGTGGTCCAGACTAAATCATCATTTACTTAGTTCATCAAATGTTAAGGATGATGAATCTCATTTTCCTTTTTCATTTGTAATATGAATTTCTAATACCCATAAACCTTTCAGAGTTTAGAAAATAAACACTGCTCTATAATGATAGTTCTTTACATTAAAAAATCCAAAATCAATTTAAAAATTAAAAGATCAAAATTATGCTCTTATAAAAGAAAAGATATTAAAAATAACTGGCTCTGCTAAATATCTGGAGATATCGTATAAAAACATTTCATGCAACAAAAAGAATTTTATTAATAAGAGTTAAGAAAGCTAAAAATTGTCCCCAAAATTGTTATGCAACGCATATAAAATAAATGATAATAAAAAATAAAATTTATCCATAATAACCTTATTTTCAAACGTATAAATATTATATATACATTATATCTTTTTTTATATTTCTACTGACACTGTTAATAAAATTTCCCGATTTACTTCTCACAAAAATGATCATCAAAATAAATTAAAAAGAATTAAATCCCACATATTTCGTCCTATGTTCGTATAAAAATACAGCACAAACAATAAATAGAATAATTCTAAAAGAAATAAGAAATGAAAAGTAATTTCAAAAGATATCGCAAGAGAATCATTATGTGAAGAAAAAAATCACGAAAGCTTCTTATCAGATTGAAATTATACTGATAACTGATCAGTAAAATCTTAAAAAAAGAATTAATGAAAAGAAATATAAAAAAGTAACAAATAAAAAAATTTTCTTTTCATTCATATTCATTATCTCTGACTATTTCTGACTATTTTCGAACATAAGATAAAATCCGAAGATGAATTAAAATTTATATAATTAATAATTTAAAAATGACTTAATTAATAGAATATTAAAAAAAAAAGAAGAAATTGTATATTAATAGTAATTAGTATACTATTATAATATGGTATTAATTATCGGGAGTTTTTTTGTGAACATTGGAAATAAAATCCTCTTTGACATAAAGTATCAGGTAACCAAGACAGCTCGTGCGTTTTTTTATATATATGGATTAATTATGTATAAATAACCGTCTTCATTTTTAAAATGAAATATGATACTGTCTTTATTAATTTTCTTTGTATTGATCAATTTCTATAAAAACCTATACATTTTATTCAAATCAAAATGCTTATTGATAAAAATATAATTAAAGTATGTTTGCTCTTTGAATTCAAACATTTATCTAACGCTTCAGAGGTATGTAGTAGGATATGTCTAGCGTTTGGAGATGATGCCTTAAAAGGGTAAACATCTCACAAATGGTATGCAAACTTTTTGAACGGTGATGAGTCACTTAAAGATGCCCCAAGCTCTGGAAGACCATCATATATCAATGGCGAAGAGCCAAGAAAATTATTGAGGATAATTGGCCAAAATTTTTATATGGAACTGGTAAATTATGGAAACTGGCTAATTGGGTCCCAAATAAATTAAAAAGAAGAACATGCTTCATAAAATAGGCCCTCCTTATCTTTTACGACATGGTATACCACAATTTTTGGACTTCTTGGCTACCTGTAATGAAAATTGGATTTACGTCATCAAAAACAAATAAATTCATCATTTATTATCACCAAATGATCCTATAACACACAATCCAAGAACAACTAATGATATTTTAAAAATCATGCTTTCGTATGGTGGAATGTAACACTACACGTTTCTCGACAAGGGTGAAACCGTCAATGTTGATTTGTATGTAAAGCAACGTGATAAAGTAAAAGATTTCCAGCTTCAACAAAAACCAGGTCTAATCAATAGAAATAAAGTGATATTTTACACGAAAATACAAAATCATATATTGCAAAATTCAACCTAGAGCAAACTGAAGAATTGCATTAGGAAATTCAAGTACATTCACCGTATTCTCCTGATATTTCTCCTATAGAATATCCTTTTTTTCGCTCTGGAAAATAATTTTCGAAACCAACAATTCAAAAAAAGAAAATAAATTAAAGTGGAAGTTAGTAAATTTTTCGCCTCAAAAGACTCCAAATTTTATTAAGATGGTATTTGTAAACTTGTTTCTCATTGGAAAATCGGTATTGATTGTGATAGTGATTGTTTTAATAAATATAATTTAATTTAAGTTCATTTATTGGTTCTTATTTGATTATTAATATAGTCATAAAAAAACTTTCTTGGTTACCTGATAGTAAAAAATACATTTATATATATTTTTAATGAAAAATTCAAATTTAACAAAAGATAAAACTCTAATTAGAATTAATAAATCAGGAGATTTGTAATTGAAATCCAAAATGTCTGTCGTGGTTTGAATATTATTTATTTTTTACGATAAATATTTAATAATGATGTTCAATGAATAATGAATATATTTAGCAAGTGAAACTTTTGCAGTATATTTCCATTGATTAATTAATTATAAATTAGGCCATGGCGACTAGCAAAATATTCCTATAATAATGAACATAGGGGGCAAAGTGGGTCGCTAAATGTTTTCATCATTACCAAACGAAACGAAACGGTGAAATGGTGAAAAGTTTTCTGGAAAAGCCAATTAAAAATTTATGGCAATGTTTAAACGACATCGCCTATGGAAAATGGAAACCGCGGATGAGCTAATTACAGACGAGCGTCGTAACAGACTAATCTATTTACCAAAGATCGCATCTTTCAAGGTCCCCGATTTGAAGCTTCCGACCAGTAATGAGCAAAACACTCATCTTTCTTTGCAAGCCGATAATAAAATCTAACCTATTTCACAATGCTGACCACCCCAGCCCTGAAGACATGAACACGAAAACGGTTTCAGTTTCGTCGAATTTCTGACTTCGGTGTCGTGCTGGCACGTTCCGTGTATGCAATCAGCTGCTTTCAGGCAGATATCACAGTTGCTACCAGTCCATCCAGGAGAACAACTGTTGAAAAATCAGAATTATTGACTATTGGCATTTACATTATAAATTGTCAGAATGATTTGTTTGACATGTACTGACACAGCAATTCAAACCCTTCATCCGTAAAGAAAATCTCAACGTTTGATGATGAAGTTTTGAAGCTGTTCATTCATATATAAACTTCAGTTTGTGCTATGAAATCAGAGTCAACATCAACAAATATCACCTGCAGTTTCCTGGACCAATACATTGACCATTGGAGCAGTTATCACAAATGGCTGAAAGAAAAACTTTTTGATGAACAAAATTTTCAATATTTTCTCGTAAAAAATATAATTATTTATATTTTTTTAAATCTCTGCCAGTCTTCACAATTAATTATTTACTTTTGTCAAAAAAGTTAAAAATCCCGTTACAATGTGGAGGAAAAATGCATTTTAATTTTAAAAAGATGAACTCAGTGTTAAGGGGTTTAGAAACATTATCCCAATTTAATTTAGTTTACGAATATATTTCAACCCTCTTTACCTTCATTACAAAAAAAACCTTTCCATCCAGTGAGACACACCCGTTTACCCTCACTCGTACAATTGTAATGACCAATATCCTTGTCCATGGGCCGGCAGTAATTTTGACACTTGTCACCATAATAGTTCTTTTCACATCTCAATACATATGTCAATGTTGTCTGAAATATGATGTCATTGTTTATTGATATCTTTATGAATTTTTGTAAAGGGTTTTGAGTTTGGCCATCCAGTACAATGTACTCTGATTGAAAACGGTTTCCTAAAATGGATAATAAATTTTTTTAATGGAATTAAAAATAAAATAAAAAATATTTTTATTTTATTTCATTTATAATATTGTTATTATTTTATTATTATTATATATTATTAATATTATTATCATAATTTTATTTTATTATTATTATTTTATTTATTTTTTTTATCATAATTCTATTTTATTATTATTATTATTTTATTATTATTATTATTTTATTATTATTTTATTTATTATTATTATATTTTTATAATTGATAATCTTTATATATAATCTTTATATCGGTTTATATTGAACAGTTTATTAATTGATCATTTAAATTTATTATACAAAAAAATTATTTAATTATCAAAAGTTATAAATTAATATTTTTTTCACAAATATTTTAAGAAAATCTAATTAAATCTATTCTAATTAAGAATCAATTATTCTAAAAATATTTCATCTGATTTTAAATCTATTTTATTTTAATTATTAGCCACAAATATATTCGATTTTTTGTTGATTTTTAATAAAACTTGGCAATAAAAACATAAATCTTGAAATAAACATTAAATTAAATTAAGTAAAATTTAATAAACGATTTATAAATTAAAAATAAAAATAAAACTTATTGGCAATAATTAAAACAAAAAATGTATTTTTGAAATTAAAGAAAATTCAATAATTATTTTCCAACTTTCTTAATATATTAATAATAAAAAATTAAATAAAAATTTCTATAACTTAAAAAAGATATATATAATTTTTATTTGTTTAAATTGAAGAAATTTTTTTTGTATCAACTATAAGATTATTTTCATTTGTTTTTTTTCTTTTTTGTGAAAAAATTATCGGAAAAAATTCGCAGGACTGATATGATATCTTAATACAAAAAAACAGAAAAAAATTGACAAGATCTGAATTTTTTCGCGATTATTTTGCAAAATATATCATTGATATTGATAAAGCTCAAAATAAACGCTTTCATTCACATAATATAGCGCACAAAAGTTTATTATTATTTTGTCATTTAAAATTAAATGAGATGCAGACCAAGCGCCGTTCATATGGGCCAACAAAGTGATTTTGATATGTCAAACATTTGGTTTATCTAAATGTGGACAAATTGTGGTTGACAATAGGTCCATTGTCACACAACGCTCGGCGAAAATTCTCGATGAAATTTCTAATACATTTTTTATACTATGAAAATACGAAAATGGGCGGAAGCAAAGCTGAATACTTCAATAGATTTTTGACACTAAAAAAATGACAATTTATTAAAAAAAAGATTACGAAAGATTACCACCGATGTCGAAAATGAAATCAGAAATGCAATCCTTCATTCATCACTTCTCTTTTATTTTATTTACTTGTTTACTAACGAAAAAGGCTCTGTGATGCGTCGTCCACATTGATTTAATAAAACAAGAAACGTAATAAAAATTGAATTATTGTTGTCATCTTAAACGGTTAGTCAAGTGGAAATGAAGTTCAAGAGAAAATAAACGTTGAGATGAAGAATGAATGAATATGGATGAATGAATTAATATATTCCATTCCATTCCACTTCTAAAACCTCAGCAGCAACCGAAAGATAAAATTCGGTGGTAAATATAATTGAACACAACGGGTGGTTTTATTCATTGAAGGATGTATTTTAATAATAACAATAATATTCTTCTTTTTATTATTATTATTATCATTTATTATTATTATTATTATTTTATTTTTATTATTATTATTATTATTTTTATTAATGATTTATTATTATACTGATCTATGATAAATAACAATTTGTTTTCTTTACAAAGGATAAAAAATTATTGACATTTCTCAAGAGTGTTAAATGTTAGTCGTAGCTTCTTAAAATTAGAGCTCAGGTGAAACTAATAATTATAATGATTAATTATTTTAATATTATAAATTATTAATATTATTCATGAATTATTTATTTTTTTTAATCTAAAATTAAAATTAGTTTTTAATTGTAAATTTATCTGTTTTGGTATAGAAAATAATTTAAATGTGCAATTTCCTTTAGTGGAAAGTTAAAGGATCAATAAATTATGAAAAATAAAATGAAAAGGCTGATAAAAAGGCCAAGAAGGTAATGTTTAAAGGTCTTTGAATAGAGAGTCTTAAGAGAGGAGAGGACCGAAAAAAAATCATAAAACATAAATTCTCCTATTTTATTATTATAAATTATAATAAATACAAAGTGATTTTGATATGTCAAACATTTGGTTTATCTAAATGTGGACAAATTGTGGTTTTATTTTATTATTTTATTATTAATATTATTATTTTATTTTAATAAATGAAGAAATTGAAAATAAAAAAGATATTTCATTAACTTTCAACATTGTTCCATTTTCTTTTGAACATCTTGCTTTTCTTAAAGGTAACAGTAAATGAATATTTTGACAGGTCCTTAATCGGTAGAGGAAACCTAACAAATTCATCTTCACTGAATAGTAACACCAAAATCCTCTTACTGTTCTCCATCAAACTCGCGCTTCTCTCTGGCCTAACACTGGGAATGATGCAATTGAGCACCCTTCTGAAGTGGAGCACTGTTAACACGATATTCGTTGCCTTGAACTCAGGTCTGGGCTTGTTGATTGGGGTGTCATTCAATTGCAACACTCGCGTTTGGAACTTGTACCGAACCCTGATTTTGGACATTTTTTCACATAAGAAGACAAAACCATAAATGTTATCGTGATCCTTTACACCTCTTCAATCTGCACTTTAGAGTCTGAATGTTTACTGTAAATTTTTTTCGGTATTCATTAAAATATTTGAAAGTAATAATAAAATTTTAAATGATGCTATAACAAAAATAACAAATGATGATGAAGACCTTCATCAATTATTAAATACTTTGAAGATAAAATTAAAACAAAAATTAAAATTAAATTTTTGAAGTTCACAATTATAAAGACATGTACGAAAAAACTACCTCTATTATTTGTTGGTATTCTTAATATAAATCTTTAATAATAGATATTATAAATTCTAGAAACTTAGATATCAATTTAACCAAGTTAAGGTATTTGGGTGGAGAACAGAATTTATTATTAAAAAGTGAATTTACAATAATATTAATTGCAGATAAAAGTGAATACACAATCAGTAATGTTATAAATATTTGATCATCAAATAATTATCATGTTTTCGGTTGGTATAATACTTATAGAAATTATTTTATGGTTGATAGATGACGTTTACAAAAAACATCTATTAAAAGTTATCAAAGAAACGAATATAATATTTGTACGATATAGGAGTTTGAAACAACAGGGTTCACTTACAAAATATTACTTTGATTATAATTCTGAAGAAAAATATTCAAGTTGTTAATGTTTTACTAGTAGAGCAAGGAATACTGAAAAACAGATCTTATGAATAAAATTTTTTTTCTTTTTTATTGTTAGTTATTTTATGAATTTCATGATTTATGATTGTATCACTACATTCATCAATCTATCATTTTCTTTAAAAAACGGATGAAAAATATTTTTTGAAGTTTGTAATTAAAGTATTTCAAAATATAATAAGAGTAAACATTTTAATACAAACCTACATTTTAAAAAATGGTACTGATAAAAGTAATATTACTACTAATAGAAATGCTAATAAAAGTACTAATAAGAGTAATAATAAAAAAATAAGAGAAAAAATCAAAATTATATTATTAATACAGGAGGCGATTTACAAACAACAATTACCAATAATACATTTTTAAATAAATTTACAAAAGGAAAATATCCAGTAGACTTATATTTAAAATCCTTAAACTCTTAATATAACAAATGCTGTGCATGAATTTACGGGTCAACTGGGCTCGAGTGGATTTTTCATAGAAGTCTGCTAGTGTTTTTAAAGTTAATAAAAAATATTCAGCTAGAAATAAACTAAAGTATTTGTTAAAATATCGATTATAGATAATATGTAAAATATGAAAATATTAAATCAATAAATAAATTTAAAAATTTGATGCGAAAGGATAAAAAATATTCTCTTTATAAATACAAACAATGAGAGAGTTATGAAAATAAAATATAAAAATATGATAGAGTTATAGGTATTAATAATTAAATTTCTACAAAATGTAATATACAGTACTTGGCCATTGAAATAGACTCAAACAAAATTTTTTTGACGTAAGAAATTAAACCAATTTAATGAAAACCGTTTTGTAGAAATTATTTTTTCTTTACTTTTGAACAAGGTGTCTCTTCGTAGTGTTTGTATTTCAGTCCCCAAACTAGTCTCTTCTTTATCATGGCCGGTGTTAACTTATGCTTTATAGTTATGCAATTGTTTGTAAAATAATACATGAGTCTATTTCAATGGCCAGGTACTGTAAATAAACCAATAACAGATTTTAGATATATACTTAAACGAGATTATTATGTGTCTATTGTTAAATGTGAAGAATATGAAAAGATTATAATAAAATTAGAAATACAGTTTATTATGAAAATAATAAAGATAGAATACTAGAACATCAAAAGAATTATGTAAGAAAGTATTGTGTTGTTCGATTTAAACAACGAATATTCAAAGAAGTTTTAAAAGAAGGTAAATCTCAAAAATTGATGAATTGTTTAGAATATTCTTTGAATTTTTGAGAGACTGATTGAGATTAATTTTGATAAAAATATGAATTGGGAAAATCAAGAAGAATATTACCAACTTGATCACAGTCTACCAGTTTCATCATTTGGTTTATCAATTGAAAAAAATGTTTGCCAATTGGAAAATTCTAAGACCATTAAAAGAAAAACAAAATTATCTAAATATAATGAAATTGACATGAGTTTTTAAAGACAATCACGATTTATCAATTTTTTCAATTCCAAAACCTAATTCCATTCAAATAAACAGAACTGATGAAGCTACAATGAAACATGATTTAAAATACATGTCAACATATATATATATATATCAACAGATTTGCAAGATTTTCATGTTGCTGATTGTGAAATGAAACATGAAATGAACGATATTCAAAAACCAACCCTAAGAAAAAACGTGAAAGAGCTTTAGTAAAATTAATCATCACGAGCAAAGTCGCCTTAGGATTAGGAATATTGCGACAGGTAAATTAATCAAAAATTCAATTGTATAAAAAACCGATTCTGTAAATATGTAAATTGACACAACTACAATTTTTGATTTTATTTATATAGGTACAGATTTAGAAATGCAAGACAAATTCGCCGAAGCCTTATGAGATGTAGTCAGTGTCTCTAAAACCAAAGTTATGCCTTTAAATTTTTTTGAAAGATGAATTCAAAGAGAAACATATAAAATCAGAAATTCCACTAATTATTAATTATCAAAATACAAATCAAAAAGGAGTTCATTTGGTTGGATATTATAAAACCTCTATTTTGACTCTTATGGTTTATCTCCACTTGATAAATTTAAAAAGTTTGTTAAAGAATACATAAATAAATAAAATATAAAATAAAATAGATTTTCAATGTGAAACAGACTTTGGTTACTGTGAACAATTATTTTTATGTTTTAAACTAACTTTACATAGGTAAAAAGTTTAAAAATATTAATTAAAAAATTAAAAATAAAAAGTGAACCATAATTCTATGCATTTTAAAACTCCTTATTTTAATAATGATTATAAAAATGAAAATAATAAAATAAAAGAACAAATTACTTTCTTTTGAAATGAGCAGAGAAATACTACAAATAAACTTCGCTTTGAATCTGAAAATAATTTTTTAAATGTTGCTGGTGATGTTATGATAGGAATTGTAAATATGAATAATAATAATGATAAATGTAGCAGATCAAATAAATAACAATGATATTCTAAATTTAAAATATGTGAAGCAATTAGAAAAAATTTATTAAATGAAATTAGTGCAAATAAAATAGTAAGTAGAAAAATTCTCTTTTATTTTAAATTCAAAATCAACTAAAATCATAAGAAGAAAAAAATAAATTGTTAAATAAAAAAGAAATAATTGAAAAAGAATTTTAAAATTAACTCTAAATATGGACCAAAACAGAAATTGAAATGAATCTTGGATTAAAATATGATAAGTTTAACAAAAATTTGTATTATTTCTTGAATCACACAAAAAAATGACAATTTGATTTAACAAAATCTAATTTAAAAATCTACGAAAATGAAGGGTAGACGAGATGGTGGAAATTCATGAAGATTTTAATTATATGGAGGATACTGAGAAGGTAGGAGCTGTGATTGAAGGAGGAGATTTCTTAATAAAAAACAGAGTGATGAACGGAAAACCAAGTATATCGGTGGAGATTCAAGGTCAAAGATTCAAATGATTATTAGATTCTGATGCTGGGGTCGAATGATGTGTGGGAAATTTTTGAATAAGCTTAAAGACGTGGAAGTATTAAGAAGTAGTGGCAGATTAAGGTGTGCGAACAATATCCAATTGGAAACAGTAAGAACATTCTCAATTCTGGTGATGGTAGCAAATGAGTCAAAACTGGTGAACTTTACAGTAATAGAGAAGGTCACACAGGATTTAATCAGCGGAATAAGTCTTCAGAATTAGAAATTTAGATTGGTTAAAGAAAATTCTGGGAAGATCAAAACTGATGGTAAGGAAAGAGAAGATTCATATATGTGTAATATTGAAAGGAAGTTTGGCAATAAAGCCAAGGAAGGCGAGTGTTTTAAGAGAGCAGTAGAACTAACAGAAGTTACAAGCAAAAAGCGACTGGTGCAGATAATAAAAGAGAACAAGGATGTTTTCATGGTCGACAAGTGAGATGTCATTTGCACTCACCTAGCGAAACACTAGATCCGGTCAACAGGGGAACCGATTAATCTTTAGTTGTTTAGACAGCCGATGAACCTTGAGGAAAAGATACAAGTAACAGTCAGGAAACTATACAATAATCGAATTATTAAGAAATATAATTCGCCTTGGATTTACCACGCCTTTGATTTGCGTATGGAAGAAGGAGAAGAAAGATATCCGTATATGTTAGGATTTTTGTCACTTAAATAGTTACATTTCCGATTCCAATGTAGATGAGATACTAAACTTCATAGACAGAGCAAAGTATTTTATTTACATTGACTTAGGCAATGTCTATTATCAAGTGAAATTAGGGGAGGCATCAAAGATCAAGATGACTTTTTCTACCAAGGCAATACAATATTGTGTTAATAGGATATTTCAAGATATAATGACAAAGGTCGTCGGTTGTATAAAGGAACAATGGTCTATCTTGACAATTATAATAGTGCTTACGGGGACTGAAAGTGAGCGTTATTAGGTTCTGAACGAAGTACTGAGAAAAGTGCGGGTAGCTGGATTAAGGATAAATCCAGAAATGTGTCATTTGCTGAAAGAGGAAATAAAGTTCTTGGGTCAATTGGTGAGTAAAAATGGGGTAAAGGCAGACCCTTCAAAGTTGGAGGCGATTGATAATTTCGAAAAACAAAAATGCATAAAAGGATTGAGAATTTTTTTTAGAAATATGTAACTATAATAAAAGATTTATAAAAGAATACTGGAAAAGATCTAGGTCCTTTGAGTGGAAAGATTGAGAAGAAATTAATATTGACACTTTATATGGAAGAAGCGTCCAAGGAGAATAAAAAAGCATTAACATTGTGAGTATTTAAGCTTATTTCTAATTTTTGAATTGTTATATTGTTTTTAATTTAAATTTTTAATTAATTGTAAATTTAATTTTGATATTATTTTTTTATTTTGTATATTTATTTTAAAATAATTTTTATTTTGACATTTAATGACATAATATTAATAATGAAATTTTTTAAGCATTATTGTCTTCAAAAAAATTCAAAAGCTTATATTTTAAAATATATCTGATTTTGTCGATATCGCAACTGGCAAACAACATGTCCCGTTCTGTTTCCGCGATATTAGGAAGGAATTTGTTTTTAAGTACAGATGCGATCTTAGATTCAATATGAACAGTTCTGTCTCAACTGTACTTGAGCAGTCTTTACATTAAGTTCGAATACATGAAACGTTCGATACTTATGAACACAGATTTCTTATCTAGACCAAGATGTAAAACATGCAATCACTGCCATTTAGCGCTTGAGGAGGCGAAGAAAGAATAGATGAAGATCAGGATGTTGGATGCAATAGGCACAGAAGACATTAAAAATGTAGAAAAGAACTTGATATGGCATTTCTATAGAGGGTTGGCTTATGCAAGTACTGAGAAGGTAGTGGAATATATGAAGGTGAAACACGATATAAAGGGTTTGTCGAGTAAAGTATGGAGGGTATTGTCAGGGTGCGAAACGTTCCAGAAGCATAAAGTAGTTACATCGGCGATAAAAACACCATAGTGAAATTGAAAGCATCTGAAATTTTAAATTATGCTAAAATCCCTCTGTTTATACACTCTTTGACAAAATTATTTGCCCATTGTATATTAGAATGAATATTACTTTATAATTTGTCATCATTATGCGTCATAATAAAACAAGGATATTTAACACAAAAATACTTTATTAAATAAAATATACATAATGACATGACGAACATTCCAATACATCTTCAATGACTGAAATATCGACCTTCATTAACATCAAAATTTAATCAATTACAATAATATATATATATAATATACAGATATATTAATGGGCAAATAATTTTGTCAAAGAGTGTACTTTTCTGAAACTGAAATTCACCTGGAGATTATTCTTGAAAAAATCTTAAAATTAATGTTAAAATTCTAAAAATTCTCTAAGAATTTATTTTCTGATTGATCGACAACCGTTAATCTCTACTTTCGGAAGGCTATTTCCTTCAGCCCATTAATTCCAAGATTTATTTGTTATTATCTCGACGGCGAGATAAAGTTATTCTTATTTTAAACTTATTATTAAACATTTATTACTATCCTGATGACGAGATATTATGATATATTATTATTAATTATATTTAATTCTTTAAAAGGCCATTACTTATTTTATTATTATTATTATTATGAAAGTAAGATATATTTTTTTATTGTAGATTATTAATAGTCTTTAGGTATACGGTTCGTGCCTTTGGCAAACCCATCAAATCTAAACAAACCTGTTTATAAAATACTAATTTAAAGTCCTTTTCTAAAACATGACAATATCAACGAGATTTTTTTTACATCTTTATATTTAATTAGACAATTTACTTTATATTAATAAAATTCATATTTATTTGTTTTGTGATGAAACAATTTTAGAAAATCTTGAAATTAATGAAAATCTCAAATAGTAAAGTAAGATTGAAGAAATTCAAAAATAATATAAAATCAGCAGAAATTTTTAACTTTTCTTATTATTAAAGAAACAATAGCTCATTAAATACAAAATGGTTAATAAAATTATTATTTCCTTTTTTAGATATTAAAATTTATTTAAATGATTATAAAAACTTCAAGGAATGTAAACTCACTATCTAAAATTCAATAATAAAGAAAAAAATGATTAATAAACATTTTATTAAAACTAAAATTTTCTTTAATAAATAAAAAGTATTGAAAAGAAATTTAAGACAAATACATTTTTGTTTATTTAAATCAGTTAATTCCTGAAAATTATACGACTTTGATTTTCGATTAATAAATAATGACTCACGCCGATGTGTTTCAAATTGATATCCCCGATATCAATGAATCCAGGGACTCTGAAGAACTTATTTACAATAAAATAAACGAAAGCCCTGGAATTAAAATCGAAGTTAGATCTTAAATATGTACTCTACTTCATGCCATTAGAACAAAATCTTTGATTATGATTTGTAAATTAAATTTAACATCATGGCTCATCAAAAAATTATATAAAATCTTATCGCTTTATGTCTGATTATTCTAATTTATTATAGGACCATTTTTTGTCACAAGGACCATTGAGGGCCGAAACGTAAGATTTATCTTTTTATGTCATAATATCTATTATCAAAACTCATTGGTCAGTTCCAACAAAAGAAATATAATAATTATCATTGATTATTTTTTTAAGGAAAAAATTTTTATATTCTTTTAATCCATTTAAAAGGATGTAATAAAAATTTTAAATATATATTTATAGCTGTATTTATTCAAAATATTTTTTTAAAAATCAATGTTTAAAGATTTATTAAAATTGATAATCAAATATTTTTATGTATTGATTTTTATTATTTATTGATTATTTTAAAATAAAATATTTATTAATGAATTATATTGATTATACTTTTTATTAAACGTTTTTTATTACATATGTAAGATTATTATTATTTTATTTATTTTATTGAATTATTATATTATTACTGATTGTTATTGATCATTATTTAAAATAATAAAAAAATATAATTTTTATATTTAACGGAAAATAATAATAAAAAAATAATAATAAAATATAATAATAAAATAATAAAAAAATATAATTTTTATATTTAACGGAAAAAATAGATTGACAAATTGGATATTTTGATGTGCCGATTTTAGTTAAAATGAGAAATTTTGAGGAAAAGTTTCAATGGTCATTGAACAAAGAATAAATCGATAAATGGTAAAACATTTAAGCAATAACTCTCCACAATTTAATATTATTCTAATTTTAAATATATTTTTAAAATATTTTATTTAATATTACTAGTAATATTTTTATGATATTTTATTATTATTATTACGCTAAAGATTTATAATTAATTCGAAATTTAAATTATTTTATATTGAATATTACAAGGAATAAACTTAATATTAAACTATAAATCTTCATAAAAGTTTTAATAATTTTTCTCGTCTTTTGTATTTTTTTAGTACTTAAAAAATATTAATCAAAACTATAAATCAAATTTGAAAATTTACTAACAAGTTGAAAATATTGGTAATAATTGAAAAAATCAATCCACACATTCATGGAGGTTGATTATATTTTTTAATTTGAAAACATGTATATTATGAAACCATATAATCGATTTTTTATGGTCAGTGATCCCGACACAGAATGTTTGGAATTGTGCGGTGAAAATGTTAACCCGAAAAATCTGAAAATCGGTCCTAAAGATTTCGAATTGTTATCCGTTCTCGGAAAAGGGGGATATGGAAAAGTATTTTTTTCATGATTCCTTTTTCATTCTGTGATTTTTATCCTTTTTATTATGGGGGGGTTGACATATAGGTATATTTGGCCAAAAAAATCACCACTCCCGAGTCCGGGAAAACTTTTGCGATCAAAGTTCTGAAGAAAGCTAGCATTGTCAGAAATTCCAAAGATACAGCTCACACTAAGTCGGAGAGAAACATTCTTGAAATGATCAAGGTTCGTTAAATAATTATTAGACCTAATATATTTCATAATATATGTTAAAGTATTTCATTTTTTTATTGTTATTATTCTTTTTATTGTTATTATATTTTTATTTTCATAAATTATGAACAATTGAAAACTGTAAAATAATAGACTTATAATTAAATCAATAAATCAATAATTGAATTTTATATTTAATCAATATATTTTCAAAAATTAAATAATAATGTGATAATGTAATTAGTTTTAAATCCCAAATAATAATAAAAATAATTAATCATGATAATATTTAATAATAATCATAATCATAATTATAAGAATTACAACAATAATAATAAAATGAATAATAAAAATATTGATAATAAAATTATAAGAGTTCAAAAATTAATGAAATAATATTTTCAAGTTCACTTTGTATTACGAGTTAACAGCCGTTTGAAAACAAACGACGATTGAAAGAGAGACAGAGAGAGAGGTTGAGAGTTTATGTTGACCGACAAAAAATACAATCTATTGAATACGACTAATGTGCATGCGTCGACAATTGTTGGTAAACATTTCTATCAAAATATTTATGTTTACCGATCGATCAATATTTGAACTTCAAATCGTGCCAAAGTTTAATTGTGCAAGTTTTACTTGAAAACGACATTTTCATTTTTTATCTCGTTCAATGTCGAATTTTCTTATGATAAAAGAAAACTTTTTGACTAATATTTATGGATTTCCAATTATAACCTGCATTTTTATTTTTTTTATCAAAACAATAATTAGGTCTAGTAATAAGTAATCTAATTTTTTATTATTTAATGTAAGTATTGAAATTGTTTTAACAAATCAATTTAAAATTGATTTTCAGAGCAAATATTCAAATGGTAAATAGTTTCCAAAATAATAAAGCAAAAAATTCAGGAAATTTCTTTCTTGTAATGTCCAACATGATAACATGTCAAATGCTCACTTGGCATTGTTTTATATTAATTTTAACAATGCAAAATTGTAAAAAATGTATATGAATCAATTTTCTCTGTCCTTGACATAGAAGTTCCAACTGATAATGTGTGCTTTTTGGTTTAAACCCCTCCGTCCGTATTCTGGTAAAGAAAAATTTCTTGTTAAAATGATACATGACAACGTCGCTTAGTGCTTCAAAGACCAAAGACACCATAATGAGTCTTGATTTGGAAATTATGAAGCACGAACATTGCCTCAACTGATTTTCATTATTATTTATTCCGGTCAATGCAGAAAACCTCGTTTGATACAAACGTCAGATCATTGGAAAAATACAAAATGGCTTGAAAATTTTATCAAGTCTAAGCAGTCAGATGTTTTTCAAGGCAGAATTCAAAGAATGCCTCTAACGTGGCTTAAGCTTATCAATAACAATGATGAAAACGTGAACTGAAATATTTGTCATGTTTCTTTAAATAAATTTTGAAGTTTGGTTAAAATTAGAGATTATTTATCTCACTAGATCTATTATTTTTATATTGGGTTGGTTCATAAGTCCGTGCGTTTTTAATGAAAATATTATCCATGTTTTAGAGATAAGAATCGAGCAATCAAACAAATTTTATTCAGTAAAATAAAGACAATTATGTTCAATTTTCTTAATTCAAAGATGAGCAAGTTGTTCAATGCCACTCCGGTACCATGCTATATCTTTGGAAAGGAAAAATTCACGACATCCATTTTCAACCTGTTCTATATTCTCAAACTGTCATTCTCTAAGGAAATGAGCCATTGATCGGTAAAGGTAGTAATCGCTGGGTGTTAGATCTGGACTGAATGCAGGATGTGGTAAAATTTCAATTCATTCTAATTGGGTAATTTTTTTGCGTTACTCGCACAGAATGCGGACGATCATTATCCTGTTGCAGAAGCACCCACTTTCTGTTGACTAAAGCAGTATATTTCATGGCTAATTGTTGGTACATCCGATCGAGTTGAGCAGAATATAACTCCAGCAGTAATGGTTTGTCCATCTGGAAGTACACTTCGAAGTGTATAATCCCCTCAAAGTTCCACCACACACACAACATGATCCTTTTTCAGAACCTATCTTGTTTTGAAACAGCCTTGGGCTGCTGGTCTGGTTCCAACCACTGATTTCTCCTGTTCGGATTATAAAAATATATCCATTTATCGTCGCACGTGACTATACGACGTATAAAGCGTTCATCATTTGGATTATTTAATAATTGACGACAGATCGACAAACGGCGTTCAGCTTGACTTGCCGTCAAATCATGCGGTACTTTAGAAAAGTGCTTGTATCGCTTGTTATGTTGATGTAGATGACGAACCACGGGTGGTTGTGATGTTCCGGTTTCAGCCGATAATCTACGCGTACTATTTGATGGATTCATTTCTATGGCTTTGAGAATAGCTTCCGAATCTACAGTGGTGGGACGTCCACTGTGAGGATGATCATTGAGGTCCATGTCAACTTTGTTGAATTTTTGGAACCACTTTTGAGCAGTTCTAACTTTATTTTCGCATTCAATCTCATTTATTTTCTTTGCAGCACCTAAGGCTCTGAAATTCTGCTTCCAGTAATGTTTCAGAAGTATAACGGGTTGCTAATTTATCCATGCTTTTTTCTGAATAAAAATATATATACACAAACTACATATAACGTAATATGATTAACAGTATCTTACGCTCCTCTTTCTCAGCTTTCAAATAGTGTACGACTTGTTAATATTTAAACAAATAATTTATTTAAAATTTGCTTTTAAAGTTTATATAGAAAAAACGCACGAACTTATGAATATAAACCCAATAATATTAATTATTGGTTGATTTTTTTATTTTTTTTTATTATTATTTTCATAATGAAATGAAAAGCAATTCGTAAATTTTATTACTCATTTTAAGTGCTTCAATATTGATTTTAGCACCCATTCCTTGTTCAATTGCATTACGCTTTTCAAACAAGGGGTAAACTTTATTTGGTTTTGGAATTTTTGGCTGGTGGCGAATTGTTTATGCAATTGGAGCGTCAATACGTTCTCAACGAGGACCAGGCAAGGTAGGTAAGGCGTGAGAGCACACCAGTACGTGTTATAGAATTTTTCGTTGTGATTATTCTATTTTTTGCGGATCAATTAAATTTATTTTAAATTATTTTTCATGGATTAATATTTAAACAAAAAGTTTTTCTTAATAATTTTAAAAGAAAACTTAAACGATCTTTTATGACATTAAATATATTTTTTTAATTATTATTTATTATAATTATTATTGATTATTATTTTTTAAAATTCATTTGTTTTATTTCTAAATAATTTTAAATAGTAAGAAATTTTAATAAATACTTTAAAGTAAAAAGTTAATAGTTATTATTATCATAAACTGATAATACTTTTTTTTATTTGGTTACAATGGGAAATAATAATAAAAAATCCGGTACTCATGAAAACCAATAATAATAATAATAATAATTTAATTTAATTTAAATATAATAATAAGTAATAAATAATAATAATAATGACAATAATAATAATAAATAATAATAATAATGACAATAATAATAATAAATAATAATAATAATAAATAATAATAATAATAGTAATAATAATAATAATAAATAAAATAGGTTGGTA
>JBBMKC010209487.1:0-13187 GCA_037834085.1 Bipalium vagum
TTTAAGTATTTTTATTTTTATTGGATTAATAAAATTTTTGAAACTATGAGTGACTTTATTGAAATAGCTGCTAACAATATCAATAATTTATGTTAGTATATAAATAAGAAATAATTTAAAAACCAATAAATTAATATATGAAAATCATTTTCCTTTGTTTAATTCATACTTTCATATATAAATTTCTTTTTAAAAATAAGAATAAAAGCACTTCTATCTAAGTGGATATCACAAAGGTAACGTTCAGAATCAGTTACATTTTAATATTAAGCTGCAATAATAATTATTTACTTAGATATTTTTGTTTTTTGAAAAAGTAATTTAAATATCGTACACTAAATACACAAATTAATTTAATCCTAAAGAAATTTCAACCAATCATATTAAAGTATTTATTGAGTAATTCGCTTTTAGATAAAGATCAAATTTCAAAAGCTGAAGTTATTTAATTTTTTCTAAATTTTTTTTTCATTAGTGACAATATTATAATAAAAATCAATTGGTTGAAAAATATAAAAATTTTACTGATAAACATATTTTAAAATGTGCTGTCTATTATTTATTTAAATATTAATATACATCAGAAATTGAACTGAATTTTCCCAAGAAATTTATTGATTATTAATCAGGCGAAAAGTCAATTATTTCTATCATATGGAATATTTTATTCGTAATAATAATGAACGAATTAGACTACATATTTGAAATAATATATTTAATTTATATTAATATATATAATAAATTATTAAAAATTAGGACTCAGCAAATCATTCTGAATTTTGATTAAATTATTTTTATCACCTTTTATGAATTAAATACTTAAAGCTAAATTGTTAAATGTTGATAATTATTTTGAGACCTTTTGTTTTATAAACTGTTAATATATATATTAAGGTTAAAATTTGATTTAACTATCCCATTTATAAGGTTTTTTTTTCATTTTGAAAATCTGGAAATTTTGGAGCTCTCTGGATCCATTGCTTTAAAATTTATCACGACCCCTAACATATCTTTGTCATTCTTTTTTTAATTGAATTTATTTTCACTTTAATTTGACGACTAATCACCATATAAAAGTTCAAAATTTCAATAATTAAAAATAATTATTTTTCATTTCTCTTATTCTTTTAACATTATTTAAGTCCCCTAGGAATTTTCGAAATCGTTATGATTTGTGGAATTTTTATTCCTCCTACAAGTCTTGAGTATAATGAGTAGTGATTTTGGTAATTTTTATTGAAATCGAATTTCAAGCTCTTAGGAGATGTATTAAAATATTTTTATTTAAAAATTATTATTATTATTAATTATCATTTTATACTTAATTTTATTATCTACAAAATTAAAATTAATTTTTTTAATATAATATGTAGACACGGAATTCTGAGAGTGAAAATGACTTATGTAAATAATGTTACGTTCCTAAAAAGTGAGTGATTTTAGATGGGTTAAGAAAATCGAAAAATGGACTTTTAGGTTACTTAACAAAATGTTTAACATCAGAAGGGTTTACACATGAAAGTTCTAAGCACAAATTTACCCTACCACAGTGTAAATAAAACAAATTGAAAAACAAATGAACAATTTTTTATAGAATCTTTATTGATAAATTTCTTTCATACTTATTTTATGGTAAAAATTATAGCGACTAAACTGTCGAGAACAAATATCTTTAGATAAATACTTAGTCTATTATGCTAAAGCCATCAGAGGTTTACCAGCTAGCAACTGTGTAAATTTAAAAAAAATGTAAAAAATAAAGAGAAACAATAAAAATGTTCTTAATCATACAAAAAACCTTAATTTGTCGATTACAAAATTCACACTAACCTAGTGAAGCACAAGTTGCTAAAAGAGTTAAAATATACCGCAAATTACTTAGCAATTCAATGAACGATTTCTTTTGGAAACACATTATAACTTCATACGAGAAATGGGCCTTTCTGGCGAATCAGAATCGAAGAAGACATTGGGCTGTGCAATGTCAACGAAAACATTTGATTAAATGCCAAAATCGATTTTCTTGTATATAGATGATTTGTATGTATTCGTTACTTTTCTTACTACAACCGGATCGCGTTAATGACAAATTAATAAAAAGAGTATTCAACTTTGGTTTGACATAAAAACAAAGTTTTTCAGCAGTACAAAGCTAAACCGCACTGCTAAAGCAGAAGTTTGAAGACTTAGATAGCATCGAGATATTTTTACAGTCCAGAGGTTGCTCCATTTGAGTACTGTCTTTTCCGCTCAATAAAACAGTTTTGTATGACCCGTGTTCAGGATCAATTGATAAAGTCCAAGAAAAATGTCGAGCATTTTTAAATTAAAGGAGCCAGAATGATATTTTAAACCGTTTCAGAAGTGGATTGATCAATGGTAGAAAATGGTAGATAATTATAGGTGATATTTTGAATACCAATGTTGTTGTTTATAAATAGATTTTTAAAAATTAAACTTTTCTTAACTTTTAGGGAACCTTCAGGACAACCTTATTTAATCAATAGAAAGATGTATGAGAAAAAAGTTAAATTGATAATAAAAAAAGAAAGTTAAGAATAACACCAATAACCAATCTACTCTTTTGTAATTATATAAAAATATAAGAAAATTACGAAGTTGAAATGAAATAATTACCAAAATGTTTTATTTGATGTACGACAGTAATTTTTAATTAATTCTGAAATATCATTCTACTCATGATACTAAAAAAGAGTGGTGCTGTGAAATTTTTTATGAAAGTAAAACAGAAAATTTTGCAGAAATTTTTTATTATCATAAAATTTAATTTTAAGGCGTTATATTTTGTATCGATATTTTTCCCATATTAATAACCCCCTGTGAATATTCTCTATCAAATGATAATATTTTTATTCTATTCCCATATTAAGATAATAATAATAAATGGTTGCGTAGACAATTTTATTTTAATTTTGAAAACATGAAAAAGTTCTTTTAATTAATTAAATATCGAACTGCCTTCAACAAAATTTTAATAATCAATTATTAGACCTAATGAATGGAAAAAGTATAATGAAAAAATATAATAAATAATTTCATTTTTAATTTTTTGTACAAATTTGAAAATTTTAAGAAAATTGATTATACATGTTATTAAATGAATTGAAAAACAAATTATGTAAATTTAACTGAAGTCCTAAAAAATCATTTCTTAAAAATGGAAAAAATATACTTAAGAATGAAATGTGAACTAAACAGTGCTTTCTACTTACGGAAGACTTTTTATAACATTTTAGATCATTTTAAATACAACTAATAATATTTTTAATAATTTATTTAATATTATCAAATGCATTTTATAATAAGAATTTTATAAGATTTCTTTATTAAGATTACACACGTTTAAATAATAAAATTTCTTTTATTTTTTTTAAAAAATGAATTCAATTAACGTTCTGAAATGTCAGGATAATAATTTTTAATATATTAATGTCATTGGTTTCATGTTTCATCTTTTATTTTTTTAATTTTTTTTTATTTCATAATTATTTATTTGAATATTTTAATTTTCTCGAAATAAGCCAAATATTTTTTATATCCAACATGTTTTGACCCTGCGACATTAAATTTACTGTCTTGGTTGTTCAGATATTTTAAAATGTGTATTCCTTTTTTAAAATAACTATATTAAGAAAACTGGTTTACTTGTTTAATCGTAATAATTGGATAATAGTACTACCAATTATCTACTATCGCTTCAAACTATAGACGATAAATTCCGGTCAGAAGATTACATTAAACTTTTGAAAGAAAAAGTTCTGATAATTATGTTGAATATAGGGAAATACTTCTTCCTTCAACCAGGTAATGCAGCAAAACGTCAAGGTATTTTTAAAAAAAACAATATACACACCATATTGTGGCCGACAAGAAGACCGGATATCAATATAGCAGAGGATATATGGGAATTGATATCTGGCATCGTTTACGAGGGTACCCAGTTTTGTAATAAATAAGATGTGGTCAGTGTAAATCAGAATGCAATTTATCACATAAACAATCCGGGAAAATCACAAAATAGAGTCTTTGTACGTGTTAATTGGATCCAGACAATGTAAAATTTTGAAGACTGGTGAAAATGTATATAGAAATATATTATTAAATGTTCGTGAAAATATAAGTGCTTCTAAAATCATATCGACTTCTATTTTTCGATATATTTATATAAATAGTTTCACATGTTACATCGTAATAATATGTTATTGATTTTAAAACGGCACAAACATGTCACAATTCTTATTTTTAAAAAAAAATTATATTTAATTTATTTATTAACTAATGAAATTTGTAAAGCTCAATATATTTCGCTATTAGTTTGTTTTATTTGAAATATTAGTGTAATTTCAAGCAATCCTGAAGTCCCTAACATTACTTTCCATATAATATTCGATTTGAAACAATATTTTGAAACCGTAGTCCTGTCTCTTTTGTAACTTAATCAAAAGAATTCTTCCGTTTACTGGTTAATTTTAATTAAGCTTGTAATTAATTGAAAATTTAATGTAGAATTAAAATTCAATTTTAATCATTTCTGTTTTTTCTTAAATTAATATAAAACTGGATATATATTTTTAATTGTTAAAAAGAGTAAATGAATAAATGGATATTTAATTAATATTATTTGAGGTATGCATAATCCCTTTGAATAAAATCTAATTTTTATAGATTAAATAGTATAACCTTTTAAAATCAATAAAAACAATAAAAATCGTTTATTAAAAATTTCACTAATAACCAAGTAGCTCACACTATTTGCAAATGATAGCGTTACACCAAATTAATGTTTAAGGAAATAATTTTGTTTGAATATCTCAATTAATCGACCTTGGAAAATGCTATAAGCAAAAACTTTAAAATGATTTAGTTTTCTATTATATTTTGTTATATAATATTATATTTTAGTTCAAATGTTGATTGAATATAAAAGTGATAGTTTAATTAATTTGGCTTATTATTAAGTAAAACTAATTGAAAATATTAGGATTTCTTTAATTTTTGATCTAGTTCGTTAAGTTTAATTCAGTATTATCTTATCATGATTTTAACACGTCTTGTCATGTCACATAAATGAAGTAAGGTTAAGATGATTGCTAAAGGACCCGTTTCACTATATAATAGGTGATAACAAAATTAGTGTAATTGTGTAGTTTTGCATTACATTAAAACAAATATATTTTAGATAAATATTTATAGCACATTTAAATATTCACACATAGATTTAAGTATTTTTAAAATATATATTAAAAATAAAAAATATATTTACAAATGAAATATTAAAAATACCGCATATTATAAAAATGAACTCCACATCATCCGATTTTCTAAATAGCTCCGGTTTCAAAGATTCAGCCAGGATTTCTCTAAATATGATCTCCATATAAGGTGCAATATCAACATGAGACATTTTTTGTATTATATATTTTTTCTCAAGGTAATCGCCAAAATCTCATTATTATTGGGTTGTGGAATAAGTTCTGCATTATTTTTAAATAATAAAGTTTATACAAAATTTTCTCAAATAATTATTAATACAAAGTTGTCTAAATAATATTATTATATAATTGGAGGTATTTGAAATTTATTGCAAAAAAATTATTGATTAATCAAAATTTTTTAAGATGGAGGAAGCCATTAAAACTGCTGATATGAAGCAGCATTACCGACATGTTTTCTTTTTTTTAATCAAATATTTAATCAAAACTATCTATTCAATAAATTAATACTATAATGTACCTTTTATTTTCTAACATACATTTTTATAAAAATCTGATTAAGTTCAGTAAATTTTAATAAATGAGGCAAATTATAAGAATTCTACAATCTGTTTAAATATTGACAGAAAACTTAATAATTAAAAAACCTTTTAAACTACGAAAGTAAAGATCCTAATATGTATACACATTTTATTGAAAAAAATATTAAATCGATATGAGTAGGAATGGTAAAAAAGTGTTACTCAATTTTCAAAAATTAAATACTAAAAAAACTTATGAAATGGGAAACCTTAGAGAATATTGTTAATCCATCACCCCAAAGAACCACGGCTGGATAAGTCTCAAGTCAACAGAAATGAAAAGAAAGCAAGCGCCGTTTTTGAAATTGTTGATACAGTAGATCAGCCAAACTTAATAATCCAACATTTTTAATCTGTAATTGAATTATATTTTATTAAGTTTTCCAATTTGGGTCTGTCGTTTTTATTGCAAAATTCTAATATCTTTCAGTCGTTAAAACAACATTCTGTGGATTGCCAAATATTATTATTTAATACCAATTTAATTCAATTTAGTGTCACAGTGTTTTTATGTCCATTTTATAAGGATTTTTTATTATTAATAATATTACATTGTGAATAAAATGAAATATTTAGATTCAAGTTAATATTTTCTTTACATTCTCATTCTTAATTTTATTTATATTCACGAAATGTTGTTCGGTGAAATTTACCAAACAATATAAAAAATTCATTCAACAAATCTTAAATAATTGGGATTTTTCTGCTATTTTTGTAATGTACCCCGCGTATTGTGATGGTCTTCGTATTGGGTACACTGACTTGCAGAAATTATTGTTTTATCACTTAGAGTTCATTTTAAAATTACCTTATCATCAAACGAAAGATTGAGTTTACTTAGGGCACTAGCCTATAATTAAAGAATTGAACCTCATGGATCACCAAGGAAGTCTGGTATTAAAATGAAATTGAGTCTGGAAAGGTCGATTTTTAATAATATTAACACATTATAACAGGGCCGAACATAATTGGGCCACTCAAAATATCATTTGCAATTTTGTGGATATTTTCCTTTACTCTGGAAGACTTTTATATTTTTTTACCAGAATCTGAAATTTGTTTTTTTGCCTCAGAAATAATCATTGTCTGTTAGAAGAAACCAGATTTGTGAAACCAAAGAAATTTGTGAAGCCAACCTTTTCTAGCAAGTTCATATAATATTATGGTAGTCTAATATTTTTTATTATAATCAATAAATCAGAATCATTTAAACATTCTGAGAATATTAATTATATGATATACAGAAAGAACATTATTTTTACTGTTATTGTTATTATTAAGTTATATCGAGGAACCAGATTTGACTCGGTTGAATCAATAAAACAAAAATTGAAAGACGAATCTAAAGACATTCCGCAAATTGATTTTGAAAAATTCTTTCTGAATTGAATTAAATGTTGACCCATAAATATCGTGACGGGAGTGGAGTACTTTGAAGAAGACAAAATAAATTTTGGTGATTCAATAAATATTGTATTATTTTGAAAGTCACTTTACTTTTCGAACATAGTAGTATATCACTTCGTTTCAAACTTATTAAAAAAGTTATTTTATATATTTTCGACTTGAAAAATGGGGAGAAGATCGAGAAATGGTTAAAAAAGAAGAAAAAGTGTTAACAAATTAATTTATTCAAAAATGTTTTAAAATAAAAATTAATAATCAATTTGTTTTAATCTGAAATACTTCGAAATCTCTCTCTGAAATCTCTGGTAAAATACAAATTTATTTTAAAAATGAGGAATATATTTTAGTATTAATGGTTTTCAATATGTTTTTATCCTTTACACTTCTAAATTTTAAAATAATGTAGCTTCCCAAGAAATTATCGTAATGTTTGTTTAATTTTATAATTTTAAAGCGGACAACTTCCAGTTTTAAATAATTACTTAATTAATAATTTTTAATGATAATTAATAAAATTATGTGTTTAGACAACATTAACAATCCTCTCGTCATTAAAGTGAAATCATAAAATGTTTTACTAAGTAATCTCATCTTTCAACTCCATCAGTGAGAATAAATGGAATATAAATATTACAATTCGCGAAATAACTATGGTGGGCCAAATCAGTGGGGACGTTGAATTAGAACAATTTAACGTCTTTAAAATTTCAGAAGTTGTTAAACGTCAATTTTCTTTAACTAGTCCTCAGTTTATCATGAACGTGAATAATCTTAAATATGGAACTAACTATAAGTTAAGTTAACCAATTAAAAGCTTACGTAAAGTTAAATATGGTAAATTATTAATTTATAACAAATTAAATAATTCAGTTAATATATAATTTTAAGAACAGAATTGAAAATGCCTTTTTGTGATAGTTTATTTTTTAAAAATATAACAACCATAAGAGTAGAGAATTTATAATTATATTTCTAAAATATATTATTAATAAAATAAATTAGGTTGGACTAATATCATTAACAAATTTATAAATGGAATATTTTTCGAGATTATTTGTTAATTAATTTGCTCTGTAACCATAATTTATCACTGTTTTAAACAAAATCTATTTAATGTCATTTAGTATTGGCTGTAATCCATCATTGAGTTCACTTGATAGTGTCAACAAGAATAATGAAGCAACGGATAATTTGTTATTTTAACGCTAGGAGAAACTTTTATGGGAAAAGACATTTTCATTAATGTAAAAGGAATGTATTAATGACAAAACATTTCCAAGAAAAATGTCAAATTAAATAAACATTGAATGAAATTAATAAAATAAGTTTTCATTATTTAAAGTTTTAAAAAATTTTAAAAATAATATTTAATTTCATTTAATTTTTTTAAATATTAAAAATTAATGAATATATATAATCAATAAATTATAAATATTGAAAAACCATAATCTATATATTATTTTTTCAATAAACGATTTTTAATTAACATTTTTGAACATACACAATTTTATTTATAATACTATCTTGATACACATTTCGATCTTTTCAGTCAAATATTCATTTAATTTAAAATTCTCAATGATTTCACTATCATGATTTTTATAAATTCTCCTCATTATCCGAGAATACTAGCTACTTAGAGTTTTGAAATGACTTTGTGTCTCCCCTATGTATAGATGACCACATCCGTGACTGAAATTTATACCTTACTGGTTTGGGAGTAAATTTTTTGATTTTTAATAATTTTTCATGTATATTTTGTTTATGATTTGAAATATTTGCTTTAAAAAGTACTTCTCAAAACTGAGTCAACACGAAAAAAGATTATGGTTACGGTATGGGGTTTTCAAAATGAGTGATTCATTAAGATTACCTTGAAAAGGGCAAAATAGATAACAGTAAAAAAAAACTACCTAGAAATTTAATACTGCAAGAAAAGTTAAAAAGAATGTACACAACATTGATCAACAGAAAAGGACCAATTCTATTTCATGACAATGGCCGTTCGCACAGTAAAGTAAACCACGGATAAGCTAAAAGCTTAAATTATGAAATTCTGCCACATACACCGTGCTTACCAGATCTCTCGCCAACTGATTTCTATTTATTCAAAAATTTACAAAATTATTAGGATGGAAAAAGATTTCAGGAAAGAGGTACTAAAAAGGGAATTTGAACAGTTCAATGCGAGGATTACCTAATTCTATCGCATTGGAATGAAGTTTACCAAGTCGTTGGCAAAAAGTTTTAAACGATAATGGTCTTTATTTTAATCAATAAACCATTTGTTTCGGCTAACTTATGCTGTTTTATAATGAATGTACAATAAAAGCGCAAAACTTCCTGAACATTCTAATACTATTATTTATTTTATTTCATTATATATGACCTTTCGTGTAGAAACGCTTAGGAAAAAATAATGAATATCAGAAAAGTTGAATATTCGTATCACAACATAGTAAAATTCAGAGTCGACCCAGACACTGTAAGATTATTTTAAGAACATTTCGTCTCATATCTGAATTATTCAGGATTTCTTTCTGTCATTTAAAGAAAAATAATGTATGGTGTAATATTCAGTAAATAATCTCATAAAGAATTATGTTGACAAACACTACCAACCTTTATTTCGGCATCTTTGCTATTTTCTTGTCATTTTAATGGTTGAGAAAGAAAAATATTTTTATTGGCTTCACCATTGATTCCTACATCAAATTGCGGATTGCTTAGAATTTTATAAGATCTATTGGTGTTTATCTTATCAAAGTTCATTTGAAGAATTTTCAACTAGTTTAAAATTATGGTGTCAGACATACCATAAACTAGTATATCTGACACCATAATTCCCATTGAAAACCTCTTGGATTTTTATAGATCTGAGATTTGAGTTTAATTGAAGATTCTACTTGGTATCGAATTATTATTACCAACTCCAGCCTTCGAAGAAAATTATTTTAATTAACTTTATATCTTTTCCAAAACATTTAGCTAAAAAATTTGTTTTATAAATATTTGACATATTCCAAAAATAATAATTTCCAAATCATTGCATAAAGGGTGGATTTGATCAGGTAAACAAAAAGTTCATCTATGTATCAATTTGGATGTATATTAGAATAAATACTGTGACCCTGTTGATTTTTATAATATATTACCTTAAAATAGTTTTATCATTTATCAAGAAAAGACCAATGGATTTTCAGTGTTTACTGATTAAAAAGTGACCGATATATAGATGCCGCCATTTCTAAAAATTGCTATGAAAGATTAGGCTACATAGTAACTAAAACAAAGACATTGTTGAAATCGTATTATATTGATCTTTATATTGAATAATTTATTTAGTGATAATTCTCTAGATGAAGAGACAGCAACACGAATTTAACGCCAAACCAATTATTGTTTTTTTCCAAGAAAATTCACAAAATAAACTGACTACGGTTAATCACTTTTGGCAGGAAAATATTAAAGAGAGAACAATCCGGAATGTGATATCACGCTTTCTGAAGACTGGCGTAACAGATTACAAGTCAATACCAGATCGTTAAGCAGTTTTAAACACTCCCAGAACCCAAAGAAAAGTGTTGAAGCTCACGAAAAACAACAGATCACTACCAGAGCGCGTATCATCAAAACAGTTGCATCTGAGTCGAGTACCTATCAGAGAGTGAAAGGAGCAGTTAGATTGCGCAGCAGAAAGAAGAAGATGCAGACTAACTATAATAAAGGTCAGATACAGCGTTCAATTAAGTGGTCAGCTAAGCTTTACAAGGATAGTCTTCTAAGTGGCAAGAATTACTTCTTTGTTTTGGATGACGAAACATATGTACCACTAGATCTGAGGCAAGTTCCTGGTAGTCAATATTATTTGTCGGATGATGAAGCGGAGACACCAATTGAAGAGCGTGTAGTTCAAACAGGTAAATTTGAAAAAAGGTTTATGATCTTGCAAGCGCTGGCAGAAGATGTATTTGTTTCAGAGTCGTTTGTGACTAATGGTACTGTTAATGGTGAAATTTATCTAAAAGAATGTATTGAAAAGCGTCTTTTGCCGTTTTTATAAAAGTTGGATGTCCAAAGGCCTTTTTTTGGCCTGATCTGTCAACTTTGCATTATTATAACATTATGACGACCAAACTCAGGGAAGAGGGTGTCAACTTTGTTTCTAAAGAACAGAACCCGCCGAATGTGCCACAGTTACGCCCAATTGAAAAATTTTGGATACTTTGTAAGCACAGATATCACATGCTCAATAAACCAGTTAACAGTATACCAAACATGAAACAATAAGGAAATTGCAGCTGAATCTGGAAAAACCTTGTTTAAACACTTTCGACAAAAATTACGTACTTATTCCGAAAAAGGACAACTTTCTGTTTAAATTTTGTATAAAAATGTTCTTGAATATAAATGTTATTCGTTCTAAAAGTGTATTATGTTTATGTTTGCGGGTTTACCAAATGTAAAGGTTGACTGCGCGATATTTATATATGAGCCACCCTATAATTAAATATGTTGTGTAAAATGTTATTAAAATAAGTGCAATATTTTTAACAAACCAGAATTTGACAAAATATATGCAGTGAAATTAACAATTTATTTATTTAATTAAAATTTTTAATATTTAACATGAGGAATTCCATAGTTTGTTGAATGCCTTATAACTTTGCTTTTTTCTAAAAGATTGATAAGTAACATTTCGGAATTTTACTATGCTGTCGGCTCAGACAAAACTCTATGATCTTCTTTTCTTGATAAATGATCTTTTCGTGTATGCATTGTAATAAAATTCTTTACCGGTTAATATCACGGTTGAGTAACTCCTTTTATTATCTTGATTATTATCATGTACTCTAACAATCAAATATATATAAGCAACTTATTCTGTAGGAGTAAGATTTATTTAGATATTTATCAGATATTTGACATTAATTTCCATCACATTTATATTAAATTTTATTAATATTTATGTTCTTGTTGATATCTTTTATTTAAGCGGCGTAAAATATTTAAAGGTACCGAACAAAAGAACTTTTATCACTTCGTACCTCATAAATTCAAATGGTAAACACCTCGGCGTTTATCGACTTTATTTTTTGTTTTACTCGACTGAATATTTGGTAACAATATAGTATCTCCTCTGTTCGATTATTTAAATGTCTACATATCATCTGAAAGAGAATAAAATTCTTATTACGAAACTGAAATTTTTTTTGAATTAAGTCACAAATGAAAAGTTATTAACAAATTAAAATAAAAAAAATTTTGAAATAATTTCAAATTTGACACGGTAATAATATATTAATAATATTTAAGAGAATTTGTTCGCTATAACCTTAACCCTAATTAAAAGAATAATTTTAAATATATTCTCAGAATTTTTATCCCTAACCATAATTACAAGAATAATATAATAATAATAATAAATGCAATTTTAAATATTTTCATCCCTAACCCTAACCCTAATTAATATTACATAATTAAATACCTAATCTAAGTGGGTATTGACAATTAATCTTATTTATTATTGGTCCATTTCGCGAGCGAATCAAAAAACGGAGGGGATCCTATACCATAAAAAATTATTACCCAAAAGTGTATTAATACTGTTTCTTCTTTTTAAAAACCTAAAATTTGTTATTAAATTAAAGGTCGCAAACGTTGAACATAATTAAATATTAATAAATAAATATTATATAAATATCGATATATATGGATTATATTATGTATCGATTGTTTATGTATATGTAAGCTGTGATCAAAGATTAAAATTCTTTTGTTACTTTATTGTATTATTAAAACAACGTACTGTAAAATCATGAGTATAAGCTGCAGCTAATACGAACATAAAGGCAACATTTTTGAATTGCAGCTTATACAACTAAAATACAATTCAAATCGAAGATAAGATTATTTATTTCAATTTTCAACATCACACTCCTCAAAACCATCACACTTTTCATTG
>JBBMKC010209498.1:0-13185 GCA_037834085.1 Bipalium vagum
TATTATTAGTTTTTAGCACTAATCTGATTGGTTATTGATTTTAAGCCATAATTTTTATTGGTCCAATAAAAAAACGGAGGAGATACCATACCATAGCCGTATCATGTATTATAAAAATAAAAATTCCTTAAAGAAAATAGTATCCTTTTAATCTACAAAAATAAAATAATATTTTCAGTCTAAGAAAATAAAAAAAGGTTTTTAATGTATAACATATAGGGAAACATTTTAAATTTAAGATCAAAAAGATATAATACGTGACTTTATTCTCATTCATAAACTTTAAGATTTTCCATAAACTCACTTTTCTAGGCAACCCTCAATGCTGATGGAAAGTTCACAATCCCGACCACGGGAGCTACATTTGGAGTCACTAGCTCAATCGGAAGTATTCATCGATGAGATTTCAAGGTCTTGACTCTAAAAATGCATTTTAAATCAGACGGATCAAAGCTGACAGAAGTGAAATTGATTGTCATGTGATTCTTAGTCGATTGCATTTAGCTGAGTTCAGAATTAAGCTCCCAGTGCTTCATTAATTAATGGTAATGAAAAGAGAAAATAAAAAAAATTAAAGGAATTAATTTTTTCCTATCAGTCAAATAAGTGTGAGTTGAGCTCACCCAAAGTTCGCGGTTTTCACATTAGTTAATGGAAATGGTGAGAATATGGAAGACACCCCTAATATAGATTAAGAGTTTTCGATAAAGCAGTGGGAGCTTGGAGCAGAAATGTATAACGAACTGTAGGAACCCTGGAAACTCTTTTTAATGGAGTTATGGAATTTCCAGAAAAAAAAGAAGTTCGAATTTGAAGAGTTATCTAAATGCAATTTAGAACTAA
This sequence comes from Bipalium vagum, assembly GCA_037834085.1. NCBI lineage: Eukaryota > Metazoa > Platyhelminthes > Tricladida > Geoplanidae > Bipalium > Bipalium vagum. The sequence continues at coordinate 844 of JBBMKC010209498.1, forward strand.
CGAGAATTGAAAATTTAATAAGTTAAGAAAATTTAAGAGAAAAAATCGATTTTTGAGAAGTTTTACAATTGAGAATTCAGTGAGTACATATCTCGATACAATTGAAACAATAAACTTCAATCTAAAATAAGGCGATATTGGAATTAAATAAAGAGGCTTTGATCTAATTTATTATCGATTTATAAATTATAACTCATGTATCAAACCAGATATTATTGATTTAAAAAATTTGACTTAGTTTTTTTGAATATTTTTAAATAAGATTATTTATAGCTATAAAAAATGTTAATATTTAAAAATTTTATTAATATCAAAAATTTTATTTTAAAATAATAAGATTTGTTTTAATATTAAACATACAATCAAAAATCATTTCATTTAAATATTCATTGTTTTTGTCTTTATATTTTTCATTTATTTAATAAATGTTGAAATATATTTCTTATATTTCTTTTAAAAAAACAATTGAGTTATAAAAAGTATATTAGTATATGAGTTATAAAAATATTTAAATGGAACCAATAGTTTCAGAAAATATTTTAAAAATAATTACAGGAAAATTTAATAATAACCACATTTTTAATATTTGAAGAAAAAATATTTCGATAATGATTTCCGATAAGGATATTGAGTTAACTAAAGGTTAACAATCAATATTGGGTGGAAAATCTGAAGGTTTTTAAAATTAGAATAAATGGAAAATTATAGAAAATTACTTCAAATGTAAATCAAATAATAATAAAAAAATAATACAAAGAAAAAAGGTTTATATTTAGAATAAATAGCACCAGATGTAAAAGTATTAGAAAAAGTAGGAAAAGAAGTAAAAGGATTTGATAATAATTCAAAATATTTAGTTCAAAAGGTCATAAAATTAAGAAAATATTTTGCAACTGGAACGGTCGGTCATGATGACATTGATCATTTGATTTTAAAAATATTAATAAATGTATATTTTAAATATATTTAAAATTAAAACTATGGGCAAACAATGATAAATTATGTTTAGTCTTGTAATTTTAAATAATTTATCATAATTTGCTTTATTTTTTACTTTTTATAACCAAAAGAATATTTTTGAGATAAAATATTTACTAATTTTTGTAATGAGTCTTCCATTTTTGGTAGATATATTTTTATAATTATATTAATTAAACTTATAAGTAATATATATAATGATAAATGCGATTAAGGTACATTTTGAGGATGCCGTATGTTTAAAACTAATGATGGTCTTTACTTTACTTATTTTTTTATTATTTTAATGCTTAAAAATGAAGGTATTATACCAACAGATAAAATAATCAAAACGCAAAAAAAATGAAGATAATGAAAAATAAAACAAATATAAAAAAGAAATCAAAATAAAAATGAAAAATTATCAAGATTTATTTTAAAAATTTTGATAAAATGCAAAAATAAAAATTGAAAAATGGGATTTTTCTTCTTTAGTTTTTTCTCTTTTATCTTTTTATTTTAACACTACTGGCGCTTTGTGATGGTGTTTTTGTGTTGGTGTTTAAAACATGTAGTGTTATCATTTTTTGATTTTTCTATTCAATTTTATTTTTTTAAAACTAAAATTACGAAAAATATTAATAAATAATAAATAATTATTATTAATTGATTGGAAAAACCGTAAAAATTCCAATAGAAATTTTAAAAGTTTTCGATAAAAAAGAACCATATTTTTTAATTAATGATTTATTTATGTTGGTTATAAAAATAATTAATGTAGGCAAAAGTTGCCTGCCTTGTAAAACGTGTTCTCTGACTTGAGATGAAATTTAAAAACCAAAATGATGTATGGGTTGAGATTTGCGTAAGACCGTACCCCAGAAAGGAAGTTCTGTAAAATCAATCTCTCATAATTCACTTATATATTTTCTCTTTTCTCTACAACGTTCCATATATACACGTTTTCGTCTATAATATTTCTTCAAAAAAATAAAATTGTTTTCTACCTCTTTTCAAAAATATTAATTTACCTCCTTTTGGTTTGAGCTCTTTTTACAGGACTCGCCATCATTTGCTAAATGTACCTGTCAGGCCAGTAAAAAGGGAGAACCTTTTAAAATGCCCCTGAGGCATTTCTCTCCAGAAGCAAAATGAAAGAAGAAAAGATAAATAAATAAATTTCACTGGGAAATTCATTTCTTTAATCAATCAGATTTGTTTGTATCTTTCATATCCTTTGTATTATTTTTTATTTTATTTATATTTCTAACGAGAAATGATAATAATATTATTAATTTTTTTATTACTCTCTCCCGACCAAGTTAATTTAAACAAATATCATTTAAAATATTATCTACTAATATTTCCCCTGTTTCTTCAATGGTCTTTAGTTCTCGTTTCCCACTAACAACGCAGATATCAATCAGAGCAAATTATACAAATCCGTTTCCAAAGTCGTTATTGTCACTTTAAAACAATAAATTATCCTTTGAATTAAATTATATTCATTAATATTGAAATTATTTTATGTTTTTCTCCGTTGAATGCACAGAAATGCAAAGTCGATATCATTTCAATATTATTTAATTAAATGAGAAAATAAATAAATTTTAGCCAATTAAATTCATTTCATTAAAACAATTTTTCAATTAAAAATAATAAAATCTCAAACATTTTCGTATATAGTTAAAAAAAAATGGAACGTATAATTTCTCAGAAGCCTAAAAAAATATTTTTATAAAAATATAAATAAATACTTTTTAAAAAATATAAATAAATAATTTTATAAAAATATAAATAAATAATTTTATAAAAATATAAATAATATTTTCCTCAAATGTCTCTCAGAAAAATATTGTTAATTTTTTAAAATCAATCATTATTAAAAACTAATTGAAATAAAAAATATTTTTGGCTCAGTACATAAACTTTCTTTTCCAATTAATAACAATTTATATTTGATGGAATTAGAGTATTTAAACAAAAATTACAATTTTTTTTATTGTTAATTTTTTACTTGAAAATTTTGTCGAACTGCCCAAAATTGAGCAATATACTTTGGCATTATATTTTTGCAATAAATTAACGAATCCGGGAGGGGGTGAATATTTTCAACGAAATATTAATATATATGTCTAATAAAAACAGCAATTTCCATTAAAATGGAGTATTTGACACAATCGGTTTCCAGTGGAAATCAGGCCCGGCTCGTGAATCACGCAGTCATGGGTCGGTCACGTTGCCCAAACTTTATCTCAGGAGACTCTCGGTTGGGAAAGGGAAAGTGGGCCATTTCTCAGTCCAGGAACACTGATTAAGTCTTTCGGACAGCCATAGATCTGATAAGGAGTGACAATGAGCACGAGTCCGTATACGAAAATATGTTAGGCCACGCCACGAGGGTTAGTCACAGGAAACGAACAGCAAATATTGTCAGAGACCAAACAATGAAAACTTTAAATTTCAACTGTGTATTAAAACAAAAGGCAGAAATTGAACCCACTCTTCACAAGATAATTAAAACAAAAAATTCAATGATTTGTCAGTCTAGATATCGATTTATCGAAAAAATTTTTTGTCCTTATTTAAGAAAGAGACTAAACAATATAACAGATAAATTTCAACTGTTTAATAAAACAAAAAAAAAGAATATAAACCAATTCTTGAAAAAGATTATTAAAAACAAAATAAAGAACAAGTTGATAAGGGTAGAAATACGTATATTGAAACTTTTAATTCATTATCAGAGCAGAACAAAAGTGAAAGAAAAAACAATAAAAGCGGTAATTTTTAATTGTGTATTAAAACAAAAACGATAAAAAGAAAAAGATAATTAAAACCAAACATTAAAAGATCGGTAGGACGTTTTTGTCATTTAGAAATAAAGAGAAAGATCAATCAATGAAAACGTTAGATTTAAACAGTGTATTAAAACAAAAATTGAAAATAAACAAACTTTTAAGAGATAATTAAAACAAAAATTTTTTAAAAATCCGTTATCTAAAAATCGATTTATCAAAAAAGGTTCGTCTTTCAAAAAGAATGAGAATAATCAAACAATAAAAACGTAAATGTACGCAGTGCATTAAAACAAAAAGCGGGAAATGAACCAACTCTTAAATAAGATCATTAAAACAAAAAATTAAAAAATCCATTAGCCTGGAAATCGATTTATCAGAGACTTTCTTTTCCACGAACAATAAATCACGGAAATTATTTCCCTTAATAATGTATAAAACATATATATTGTGGAAATGGCTTGATTTTTTATGAAGGAAAATCATGTCTGGAGAGCGCCTTGGCCTCGCTCGCTCGGTCCTGGCCTGGTCCGGATCGCCAGCGTGAGCGATGTCAGCCAAATGTCAAAGGGCTGACATTCGTTCAGGCGAAAATGAACGGGGGACATTTGATTTGGAACTTGTCAAAATAAAAAAATCAGAACACGACCAAAAAACGGCATCCAAGATAAATTAACGTTGCTGGCATTTATCAGGTCCACTTTAACATGTCACTAATGAACAAGATGCGCCAATTTTCGTCCGTTACATATGATAATAATAGTAGTAGTGGATGGCATTAGTGAAAAGGGGTTCCGTGTATATCAGAGAGAGAGAGAGGGAGGGAGGAGAAACGACTGAAAGGAATTTCCCCTTTTCCGATAGAAATATTCCACCTGAACCCAAAGGAGCAAATGGAAGGACAATTGTCACCAAGTTCAAAGGTCTCACCAATGTCGACGACCCTTCGAGACGAAAAAAGAAATGCAAAAGACAAATGTAAAAACGAATTTTTATTCAATGATGTAAAAATAGAAATAAAAAGAGCATGCAAATTTAAAAAAGAATTCTTTTAAATGCGACACTGAATGTTTTCTTCTTGATGGGGGGGCTAACATTCAAATTCTTTCTGTGTGATGGTATTCAGATCCTTCATCAACCCTTCTAGATTGGCCATTTCTTCGGACAGTTCTTCGCTGCTGAGAGCTTTCTAGAAAACGAGAGACAGGCGTAATCAACTCATCCCACAAATCGATTCTTGTTCCAAGGGTACTTACGGAAATTAAATATTGATCATCGGCTGACTTGCTCTGCTTTAATTCCGAGGTTTTGTCTGGACTGTTGTACCCCTCACTGATGGGCTCGTTGATCAGTGAGGTTTTGTTGCCCAATCCGTTATTGTAAGATCCCGATCCGCTGAGACTAGACTTGCCACCTGATCAAGAACGTATGGTTAACATAAATCTATTAATGTCCAGTCGAAAATTAGGCAAAAATATAAATATATTATCCCTCGACCCCGGACTATTGACAGACAGATTCAGAAAGCCGTAGGAGAGGAGAGATCTTTGAAACATAGTTGATTGAATGTGTTAAAAGGCAACAATATCGACTTTCCCCATCCACCACAATACAGTCTCGGGTGGAATGGGCAAAATGCGACGACTAATTAATAAGGAATTAGGTGTACTATCAATTAACTGCAATTTGGAGTTTGGAACGAACGGATTGATTTTCCCCATCGATTACGACGTCCCCTTATCGACTGCAGCTGAGAGCTAATGATCCCTAAAACGCTCTTCGGGGACTGGCTTAATACAAAAGAAGAGGACTGACTGTCAGCCTAAAATTGGCTTACTACAGGCCCAGTGGATGAAATCAGATAAAGCTGCCCGAACAGTGCCTACAGAATGTTGCTTAGTATAACAGTGCGATGTAACAGTACTTCGAGATGTCATCTTTTATAGTATATTTTATTGAAAGCAATCCAAGTTCTGAAATAATATTGGGTTGTCCGGAAAGTTCGTGCGTTTTTATTATAAAAATCAATGACAGATTTGTAACAGAAAAATAATTTTATTAACAAATATAGGAACCATTCTGTACAATGATTTGATGATATCTTTCAGGTACTGCCATAATTCCGCTTTCGAAGAAATATTTATCTTTTTGTTCAAGAAAGTTTTTATTATAAAATTTATTTAATAAAAATAATTTTGAGTTTTTTATTCAGGACACAGAAGATCTGCATGGATCTTTTTCAGCTGAGCTCTTCAGCTTTAGGAGAATTTTGCTTCAGCCTTCTTCGCCCAGCATTGTCGACATCGGAGAATATCATAGTTCTAGATAGGTCTCAGATACTATAGTATATTTAGTAACATGGTACTGTCAAGTCTTTGCCGAGTATTCAATATTTGATGCTGCACATTCCCTGAGAAGTGGACCAATTTTTGACCTCCGGACACCGATTTTCTCCAATACATCAACTGTTTTTGGTGGTACTTTTCCTAGAGACCCAATTATGCATGTCTGCAGTACAACTTTATAATCAGGCTTCAACACTTGAAGTCGATTACGAAGATCTGTATATTTAGCTAAGTTGTCTTCATCTGAATTCCTGAAATTTTCCAGGATATCCATCGGATATTTGATATCAATGAGAAAAATCATTTTTTTCTCAACATGTGTGATCAAAAGATCAACAACTTTGTTGCAATCTTTCAAGAGCTCATATTTCTTGTCCATGACTACTAGAGTTCGGTCCAAATCAATATCCAAAAATGAGAAACCAAAATGAAATCCGCGTTTAATTGTATGGGGAGCAATAAGCGCCAAAGGAAAACCAATTATGGTAAAATTTCGACTTGAATCAAATTTTAGGACAGGAATTTTATGTTGCGACGCAAAGAGGATGTATAGCATCAAAATATAAAAGTATCAAAGTTCCCTTCAAAATATTTGGTGTGGCAAGCAATATGTTCATGTGGACGAAAAAGTAACAAATTTTTACATAAAGGAACAATCAATAGCTAGATTTACGTTAAGGAGTGTCTAGAAAAACTATTGGTTCCATTTATTGAGTTCCATACTGTTCCCTGTATTGTTTTGGCCAGATTTGGCAATTTGCCATTACAATATACAAGCTCAAGAATTCTACAACAAGAGACAACATCAAGAAGCTAATCCACTAAATTGTCCGGAAATACGTCTGATCGAGTGCTTTTGGGCAAATATAAAATCTAGTATCAAAGGATCAAAATTTAAAACAGCCAATCATAAAGAGTTCAGACATAAATGGCGTAATCAAGAAATAAAATCAGCCCAGAGGATGTCCAAATATTCATGACAAATTGAAACCGAACGTTCGGTTATTTTGGCGTGAAAATTAATTCCAGCATTTTGTATTGCTAAATACTGTATTGTAATAAATATAACTTTGAAATATTTCAATTTAGTTTCTATATATATTTTCCATCTTCATGCCTGCCAAGTTTTTTGAAACACCCTATAGTATTTATTCTGTGTAAATATGTCTAAAACAGAGTTTTTTATAATAAAGTTCATTTTTGAGTAATATTTATTTAAGAAAGTGACACTTTTTATAGCAATGGACACAATTAATCTATATCATAAAAAATCTTGATATAAAAAGAATTTTAAATTAATTTAATAATATTTCATTTCTGTGAGTTAATATCATTTATTCATTACCAATGAGTCTCATATTTCTTTCTACACATGATTTTGTTCAAAATTTATTAATTTAGGTAAGGCTTTATTCACAGTTTTGTTAGTTAGAATAAATATTTTATGAAATATTTTTAATAAACAGAAAATTAGTTAGTAACAGAAATTGTTTAAATATTTCTTAATTAATAAAAGAAAATCTGTCAAGACATTTTTGTGCACAAGTTATACCCTCATTTGTATTTTATTTTTTGAGACTTTATGTTCAAATGTGAACAATGACATGTCTACTCACAAAGCGTAAGTAATGTGATTGCATATCACAATTTATTTTCTTTTACATATTTTTATTTATTTCTTTTTTAGAAACATCATATTATTTTATACTTTTGTTTACTTTTTCTAAGAGTGTTAATCTAAACTAGAGAAACAATTTTACTTTATGTTATATTTTTGCTTCTTGGATTAATATTTCTGGCAATTTCTTTGAATTTACTTTGACCCAAGAATTTTTAAGACTCAGTTCTATTATTTTGAGCTTATTATTGTTATTAAAATTTCGCTCAAATTAATTGCATAATTCTATATCAAATGAATTTTAATACTTGTAATATAAATAAATAAAAGATAAATTTTAATCATGCTAGTTACTGTATGCTACGCAAATTTATAAAAAAAAAGTTAAATTTAAATACACTTAGTAATTATAATAATTGTTTTAATAAAAACATTAAATTGAAAATTTTCAAATTGACTGTATAATTTTGAATTTTTACATAATCGATACCTCAATTGCTAGTAAATTTCTGGATATAGTAAAATATAAGTAAGATTTGTTTTAAAATATAATTTTTTTACATTTAAATATAAAACAGAGTACAGTTTCACAAATCATAAAACTGTAGAAGTCCAGTGGAAATATCAATGCTCGAAGACAATGAAAATATGGGTGGACAAGCACTAGAGCAATGGTTATGGTATAATATCTCCCCCGTTTTTGATTGACTTGCCACTATGAACCAATAAAAATTAAGATTATTAATAAAAATCTAATTAGAATAAGGTTAGGACTAAAATTTCTAAAAATGCATGTGAAATTATTCTTTTAATTAGGGTTAGGGTTAGGGATAAAATATTTGAAAATTATTGACAGAGTTAGGAGGTAGAGCGAACAAATTTTCTTAAATATTATTAGAATAAGGGTTAGGATATGATGTGAGGTTAAAACCATTAAATTTCATTTAAAAAGTAAAGATTTTTAAAAATGTCTATTTATATATTGTTTAAATATAATATTTTATAAGGCAACTATAGCTACCATGTCAAATTTGAATTTTATTTGTTTATAAATTTTTATTTTTTGAGTTAAATCGAAAAAAAATTTCAGTTTTGTAATAAGAATTTTATTGTTTTTCAGATGATATATTGATATTTAAATTATCGAACGGAGGATATACTATACCGCTTCCTATAGACCTATGAAATCTCCAACCCAGAAGCCTTCACAAAAGCATTTTAGTTTGAAATAATTTTTGGACCAGCATTACTATACGACAGTAGAGGACTAGAGAAAGGTATATCGACATTTTTATGAATTAAATCAACAGTAATGAATCGCCAGAGAAATTCAAATGAATTAATATGAAACATTAAATTGAAAGAGCGTTGCCTTGACAGATTTATTCTTTGACGCTTTTGATCAATAGTCAGCAAATCAATCATGCAGATAACATTTTCATATGTAAATGGTCATGTAGAATCTTTCGCACCTGTTCATTTGAAATATTTACCATATCAACAAATTCATGAGCTTTTATACGACGATCATCAAAAATGCGTTGGGAATTAGTTCAATAACTTCACCAGTTGTTGATGTGCATGGTCTTCCCGAACATTCATCATCTTCAATGGACTTTTTATTGCTGAAAATGATGAAGCAAACTTAGCATGAGTAGAATCATTTTCATCTTTAATCTTTCAGAATGAAATATTTTATCAAAACGCGATATTCCATTTTCTACATTTTTTGGAAAAGTGGAGTGACTGCTTAATTCAAACAATCTTTACAGGAGAATCATGAAAAAACTAACTGAAAATCATAATATAATTACATGAAATATTGCATTTTTAAAAATAATGTCTATGTTATTTCGTTAAGCCAAAAAACTTTTCACTCGTCCTTCTTAAGATTTAAAACTAATTTTATGCTTTATCAATGATGTTCACAAATGAGAATAAGATATATGTGAGAGCTGCACACTCAATGTGTGCGAAGTAGATCACATGATTCAATAAACCAAATGAAAACTATAAACATCCTCTATATTTGCCTAAGGTATTGTTCTGGGGATGCTTAGGTTATCGTAGAACTGGATCAACATGTGCAATTGTTGCTATTAAGGATTCGGACAAGTACATGACTACATTGAATGACACATAAATTTCTGGTTTTCAGAGGATTCTGCAATCCATCAAGACAATACCTTTTTCTATAAAGCTAAAAAGGTGACAGAAGTACTCCTGAAGGTAGGTGTTAGTGTCTTAAAGTGGTCTCCCAGAGAAAATTTATGGGATATTTTGAAGTCGAGAGTTAGAAAATTCAACTTTTTGACAGAGCAAAATATCATTGAACGAGTTCAGCAAATATTATTTAATGAACCACCGATTAAAGTGTCATAAACTTCCTGAGAGTATGCCTCGACGAATCAGGATTGGAATTGCAGATAAAGGTGGCATTTTTAAATATTAATAAAAATTTTGTTAAAACTTCAAAATGCTCAAGTTTTAATAAATAAAATTTATCTATAATCGATTTATTACCTATTGTACTTGTTTTATTTAGTTCTATTTAATTATGCAATTTAACCAATTTTTAATTTTTATTAAGTGAAAACTATTTGAGTGTTGAAATGACTTATACAGAATAAATTTAATGAAAATATATTTTATTTTTGAATTACTTAATCTGAAGAACAAACATCTGCATGGAAACTGCAGCATTATGCATGACAACACTCGATGTCATATAGTCAAATGCGTCTTAGAGCAGAATGCAATCAAGCATATCACACAACCACTTTACTCTGTTGACACATACCGGACGAATATATTTATATTCCGGAATTTGAAGACAAAGAGAAGAATGTACGCAGTCAAATGCGTGCACAAAAATGAAAATTTCCCCAAAATAGTTATTGGAGAGCAGGCAACATAAAGCTGACTACCTCGTAGAACCGATTTAGAGACAATCTGAATTGCATCACTATATGTCATATATATGGAAATTGATATTGGTCATAAAGTGTTGTACGATTTTTGGAATAAATGCGTCTTTGAAATCTGTATATATTTGAAATCTTTATATAGAATTTTTTGATGATAAAAAATTAATTTTTTAACTATTAGTGATATTTCACTTCAAATCATTTTAACTTTTATTTTAAATAACCTAATAAAAATTAAAAACTTTAACTCAAAATAATAATTTCCGAAGGTAGTAAAGAAATCAACAATGTGTCTTAAATAAACAGAGGAAGTAATTAATAGGAAGTAATTATATATCAATTATATTCCCTCTTTATTATAACTTTAACTGTAATATTCGCTGATATAATTTCTTTAAATGACGTAAATTAAAAAGAAGTCAATAAGTCTGGTTAATATGGCACCGACTTTAATAATTATATTATTATTTTAAATATATGTAGAATAAAAATTTCAAATATTTACATAATAAAAAGTAGTACTGAAATAATAGACTTATCCACTAAGTCTGAAATAATAATAATAATAATAATAATAATGATAATGATGATGAAAACTCAATTTGAAGTGGATTTCGATTAAACTTGAACTAATGTCATTCGAGTGCTGTATAAGATAAACCAAGAGGCAGTTCAAATTACCTACCAAGAGCATAATTCTGAACACAAAAGGAAATTATAAGGAAAAATATAATAATAAAAATAAAATATAATAAATAGATTAGTAAAAATAATCATCAAGTTTAATGCCGGGGTGATTATATTTACTATTGTTGTATAGAAATATTTCTACTGTGGAATAGAAGCATTGTATTAGAGATTTTAGTAAAAATAAAGATGTTAAACAGATTTTTATATATAATAATAAAAGAGCAATAATAATTTATTTATTTGTCAAGCTATGTTAATTGTTCACATTATTTATTAAATCTTTGCTTGTTCCTCACTTTTTGTTTCCAAGGTCGTAGAAATCCAAAGTGCTTAGGGTGGGTCAAATTGGAATTTTTTTCATTATTGAGGAAGGTATTTTTAAATATTTTGCTATTTAGTGACATAAATAATCTTAATTTTCAAATATATTTTATCAAAAAGGGATTTTAATGTCAGCTTTAGAAAATAATTTTAAATTTTAACACTATTTATCTATTAACATTTATAATACAATAATTAAAATATTAATTAAATTTAAAGAAATATTAAATTATATAATATATTACTTCTTAAATAATCATTTAAAAAGTGTTGTAATTAAATTTATTTTATTATTTTTAGAAAAAATTCTAATATTAATAAACCACAATTTTATAAATGTAAGATTTTCAAATTAAAAATTCCTATGGTTCGATGAGTCTCCTAATACAGATAGAAAACAAAAGTTATCTTATCCAATTATAATTTTTATTTATTTATCTTTCATTTCTTGAATTAAAAGTCCAAGCATTTCATATTAATAAGTGAAATATAATCTTTTTTCAATTATTTCAATATTTAAGTAATATTTATTTAAGTTAATTAAAAATTGTTACTTTAATTCTGAGTTTTCAGATTAATTGGAATAAGTTTTTATTATTTCAAAGTTTTTAAAGATTAATAATAATAATAATAATAATAATAATAATAATAATAATAATAATAATAATAATAATAATAATAATAAT
>JBBMKC010209509.1:0-13184 GCA_037834085.1 Bipalium vagum
CAAAGAAAGGCAACCAAATATTAATATCCAAACAGGAGAGAGTAAGAACCAATGGATCGTTAATGTTTTCTGTGATTGATTTTTTAAATTTTTATTCTGAAAGAAAAAAGATTTTATCCAATAATAATCAAGAAAAATCATTTTTAATTTTTAAGTACCGTCATTTAGTTCGAAACATGTTTCATGAAAATATATATTTGAATAATTTTTTTGTATTCATTTAATAAAAGGCGTATATTCGAAAAATAAAATAAAAATATATTTAAATTTTTGAATAAATAAATAAAGCTGTAAATAATATATATATATTGGAAAGTCCCAGTTTCTAAAAATAAAAATTATGTTAAAATAAATTACTAAAAATAAGGAAGTGTTGATAAAAAAATTAAAATAATATATAAATAGTAAATAATAATTAACAATAACTATAAGACTAATTAAAATAATATAAAAGTCCTTGTAGGGCGGTGAGTTAAATTGTTTTTCTTTATTGAGGACTTCTAAGCCTATGAGCGAGATGATTTTTTTAATCCAAAAATATTTTTTTAAAAGTCATAAAAAATCCACCAAGGACGATGATCACCAAAATAGAAAATGTAATTTGATATTATATAAACATTATTATATTTTGCGTAAAGATATGAACATATTTTCTAATAAAAAAATAGTAACCATCTTTGTTTAAAATGTTTAAACTCAAATTATTCAATTTTTTAACTGAACATATATTAACTGAACGTATTAATATCAAGTTAACTGATATAACTATTATAATTCCTAATATTCCAATCCCAAAAGACAAAATCAATGGTTAACTCCAGGTGAAACCCCGATTCTCACTCCAAAACATTTTGGTGGGATTTTTTGCATTTGGTGGGATTGTCGTGGGGAATTGTCTATTGGGAATTGCTCGAATCAAATCAGAAAATTGATGGCAACAAATACTGTGATCAATTGGACAAATTAAATGAGAACTTGATTAAAATTCGTCCAGCTTTAGTCAACAGGAAAGGTGTCATTTTTCATCAGGAGAATGTCAGGTAACACACCTCGAACAAAAGACTTAGGATGGGAAGTTATGGCGAATGAAGATCAGATCAAAAAGGAGATCCAATCATTTATTGACTCTAAATCTTCCTCGATCTTTGAAAAAGGGATGAAATGGTTGGTTGACAAGTCACAGGCTATAATAAAAAATAATGGCGATTATGTAATTAATTTATAATAAATTTAAATGTAAAAATTTGTAAAATAAAATTTTGTGATAAAAATGAGGTTACTTTCTGACTTACCTAATGCTAGACATAGTTTTTCTAGCATCACTAATATCAGGATTTTGAATTTCATATTTTAATGTTGTTTAAATTTTTTATTTTGGAATATAGTGATATTCCACCTAAAGATTATTTCAGGCCTAAAGAATTGAATTATTAAAAAAGTAACTTTAGCACTAGACCTACCGTCAAATGACCGTTCTTATAATTTAATCCTGAAATTCATATAGAAATTTTTATTGCGACGGTCTGTAAGTTTATGTATTTTACTAAGATACTCGTAAAATCATTTCATGAATAATCTTATCATTTAATTATTTTTAACTAATGAGAAAAATTTCCAACATTGGCTTACCTAACCAGTTGCCAAAAAAAAATTGAATAAAGTTTGTTATTAGTCGTGGCAAAAACAAAGATTAGACCCAACAACAAAGATAAAAGTGTTAAATTCCTAAATTATAAAAGGTGGAGGTAAAAACAATGGTCATTAGAGCTTAACGGCAAAGGTTGTTTTTATTATTGGTGTTAAATGTTTAAATATTAAAGTTTAAATAAAATCGAATGCAAATAACCAAGTCAAATTCAAATTTTCAAAATTATATTTTTTATTAAAAGAGGGTTTTTATTTTACAAATACTGATGGTCGTACTTGATGGACTTTAATATTGATTTTTATTTTAGGGTTAAAAATTCTCTCACTCTTAGGCTCAGGGGTCCTCAATTAAGAAGAATAATTTAACTCACCATCCTATTTAGCTTTTAAGTTAAGAACAAAAACAAAAACGGAAAAAAAATGGGAAACACAAAATTATTTGATTCTCAGATCCTATGTATTTATTTATTATATTTTAGGATCAAACTATAACTATAAAACAAGTTTAATGGTGGTATAACGTTTAGGATTATTTATACTTTGTTTCAAAAATGAAATAATTTACAGTTTTAAACGAATAAAATAATATGTTAGGACACAAATCTACTTGAAACAATTTGTAGTTATGAATGAATATATTACAACACAAATCGAGTTACTTGAGTTACTATTTAATCAATAATTTAAATTCGAATAACTGAATAAGAGGTTTAAGGTTGAATTAAATTAGTATAGTATAAGTATAATTATAGTATAATTAGATCTTTGTTTTAATTAAAAACAAGTCGAAAAATAAAGTCAAGAAAAAATTTTAATTTTACTTATGAAACAATGGAAGATTTGCAATCGGTATATGAAGTTTTGTTGTTCACACGAAAGGCTTTGCTCGACAGATATAAAATTTTGGTCGGTTGAAGGTTCTGCAACAATGAGAACTTTACAAGAGATTGATAAAATTTTTTTCAGTTGGGGATTCCTGTTTGTTGCTTTTAAATGGGGCGTTGATAAGAATGTCCTTAGATCTTGGCACTTGATTAATCGATGTTGTCTTCTTTTTGATTAATTGTAAAAAATAAATAATTTTTTTTGCAGTTGATGATTAATTATATATTATTTTATTTACCTTTCCAATTATTTTTAATTACTATTAATTACTGTTAATCGGAAATACCGGGATTCGTACCCGGTCCCTTCACATACACGTGAACTGCTCTTAACGCTGAGCTACATTCCTCAACAAATTTCCAATTTACCTTACATGTCTCTCTTTTGAAGCACATGTACCAACCCTTAACCGCCCCGATTCCTTTTACTTCAATTTTCATTCCATTCCTTTACTTTGAAAATTATTCGGAGATACTGGGATTTTTCAATTTATCTCACAATCACTATATATATTATTTATTATATTTTTAATATTATTTTAATTCTTTTATACTATTTTTTAATTTTTTAGAAATTTATTTTATGTATTTTTAAATTTAGTAATTAGATACATTTTTTATTTATATTTCTTTTATAAATTAAAATATTTTTTATTTATATATTGTTTTATTATATATAATCCATCAAGGATGACCTTACATAAAATGTACTTTTATACAATACCAAACAAAATTTATTAGTAAAAATTCCAATGTTTATTAAGAGTACAAAGGGCATTCACTAAAATATAATTACATACACAACAAAGGTAAAATAAAATTGATCACAAAAAATGTCAGAGATCAAATGTCTATTGCTTTGTCTTCCTGGTTAGCTTGGATGGGCCTGTTGTTGTAGGTGGGATTGGTGGTATTGTTTTGATGTTGACGGGAGTCTCCACAAAAGTACATAAATAAAATCTTCAGCTGCGTCATAAAAGTTCATTGAAGTTTTATTAAGCCCCTTTTTTTTTACTGCAGGTTGTGAGAAATAATTTTACAATTGGGATATCCATTGGGATATTTCTTCATAGGAAACTCTTTTTAAGCTGCCATTTTTTTATATTGCTTATAACCATTTATCATCCAATGCTTCAATTTACTACAAAAGTTACATTTATATGATTTGCTAGCACTTACATCAAACGTTTGCAACTTTTTAGCCCATCGGGTATCATTTCAATAAATTTTCTAGAAACCTTGAAATTTGATTTTACTAGATTTGGAGATGATCAGTGCAGAGTCCATCATTAGAAATGATTTTGGAAGTATTTTTGCGTCATCTATACTTTCTGGTGCTAAAAATTGTTTCAATTGCAGTTATGCATGATTTTTCATTTGTGGAGACGATTATATTTGAGGAAAAACAACCTGCTAGAACTGTTTTATGTCGAAGTATAACGTAAGCAGGATGTTTCCCACCATCGTCTGTAATAGAAGGAACTACCGTAAATCGACATCTTTGAGAATCTGCAGTTTTTATACGGATATCAGACGAACCCTTTTGATCAATCGGAATTTTTGAAAGCTTATCAAAATAGACTGGAACTTCATCCATGTTTCCAATTTGATGGAGTGCACATTTAGATTTTTTAGGAAGAAAATTCACAAATCTTACCATTTTTCTTCCCAATCATCAGGTAGGTTTTTCTTTTTATAAATTTTGAAGTTCAAAAATATAATCCTTTGAAATCATGTTCTTTCTTATTGTATACGCACGATATTCTTGCAATATACTCGTACATGAAACTAAAACGTGTCCGTCTTTTCTTTGACCCATGACTTAATAAAGACTTCTAAAATTTGCCAATTGACTTTTTGACTTTGTTTCGCCACTTTCGAAGTTTTATTTTGAATGGCTTTCATTATTTTATGATTTTTCCACTGTTTGATAAAGCTTTTATGAACTTTGAAATGATCGGTAGCCTCTGTATTTGATGTTGATTTGGCAATTTCTGCAATTGCATTCACTTGTTTAAAATCTTCAATCTCAAACTACTTCTTTAAAAATCTATAAGCTTGTCACTCCTTCATCAGTCTCAAACTGTTAGAAATCTGCAACATCGTTTTCGATCTCTAGTATAGGGCTCCCACTAGCTGGAGCCTTGTCTTTTGGGTACCCTAATGCATTCTCATATTCTTCTTTCATGCAATCTCCTTCCGATATCACATCAATATTTTCACTAACCGCGTTAATTCTTTTATTTCCACTCATCACATGATTACTTTCGTAAAAGTTCTTGTTTCATCTCCGATCTCTATTTACATTTGTGTAGCACTCAGAAGCTTGACCATTTCTTCCACACCTTTGACATTTGAAGACTGTGCAATTCCTTCGTATGTGTCCTGTTTTTCCACATCCAAAGCATGTAGGGATTTTCTTCTCTGAACAGTCTCGGTTAATATTTCAGATTTTTTTTACACGTTCAACATTCTATTTGTTTTCTTGTTTGGCCATCGTTTCCTGTGTTTTTAGACCTTTTGTAAGAATGGCATTCTGGCCTGACTTACTCTATAACAGGTCGAATCGTTTATACACCTAATTAACGCTTTTTTCAAAAGTCTTTCCTTTGTCATTTTCATGTAACAAGACATTTTCCACCATCTTATGGACGTTTTCGAAAAAATTTTCCACTCTATCGGCTCCTCTACGATAGTTGATTAACTTTTCCAAATCACCCAACATATATTTTGGTTTGGAAAATGCCAATCGTAATCTTCCCTCCAATCCACTAACTTTTCCGGCCGTGCATTTATACTTCTTTACTAAATCTAAGTCTAATAGACAATAGATCAACGTTTCCCTTCTTTTCATTGGTGTCTCTTTCACCGTGAAATACACAATGAATTTCTCAACATCGTCACCCTTACAGAAAGTTTTTGGTTGGAGACGTTCAGTGATCGGATCCGAGTCGGTAATAGCTGCCATGTTAATATCAATCGGTTTGTAATCAGAATTACAAGTCATTTTTTGAATAGATCTTTTAGGTAATAAAACAAATTTTAAAAATTTCATTAATACTTTTAAAATATTTTAAAATAATTAAAAAATTCCCCAGGTCTGATTAGCCTCTCATAATTATGTTTATGTTATATTATTGATTAATAATAATATAATTTCGAAAAACATTATTTTAATTATTATATTTTATGGGATTTTCCTACAAAAAAAATAAAAATGAACACAAAATAAAATAAGCAATTGTTTTGGTTCACAATACATTGTTTTATAAATCACAAAGATGAGATCAAAATGTTTTCGACAAAGCTCCAGTCTTAACAAATAGAAAAATAACCTCATATTTCTGAAAAAACTTGGTATCTTTTAAACCTGACCATTTTTTTGAAAAATCTAGTTTCCATTTGAAATAGAATCAAATTTGATTCTTCTTCACACCAATGGAAAACTTAAGAATTCAATATATTTAAATGACCGTTGATTTACTTCCCCCAACTAATTTTCAATTTTTCTAACAATTTACAAATTAATTCATTAATCTTTGATAATGCAATGTTACTGATTTTGACGTATCACTCACGGTTCTTTTCCTTATCAAGAGACAACAGTTTAATTATTATTATTTCAATACACCCATCTGACTTTAGTATCAAAAAGAAAGTTTTACTGTCTATAATTTCAGTAAGTTCCTATTAACAGTCTGTGAAAAATCATGTAACACGTTCGACCAAAAACATGTGTTATCACTTCTGTTCTTTATTTTATTAAACTGACAAAAATCAAAGAATTAAGTCAAAATTTTAGAAGACATCTCAGTATCTTAAATGTATCCTGTTATCATTGTGAGAGTATTGTAACAAAATAAAAATTATAAAATAGAACTGATAACCTTTAAACATATTAAGGTGGAAAAAATTTAAATACGAAAATCAAACAAATCCCACACAAGTTCAAATTTCAACGATTTCGTAAAGCTTTTGCAACTAAAAGAACAGGTTTGCACATCAATTCATTTTTACATATTACATCATGGATATGTTTGTCTAGGTGAATATGTCTGGTTATTATTCTTAATATTCGATCAACTGAAATCATTTCATTCGTGAACCTAGATTTATTTTCACAAAAACATACAAAAAATTAACCGAATCATTAATTTCTTACTTTAAGCGTTCATGTGTTTGATTCAGTAAAACAAGCGCGGAAATCATTATTAAAAACATCATTGAACAAATTTTGGCGAAATTAATCTATCTTTACTAAAATCATCGCTTAATTAAACGTTTTTTCAATTAATGGAACTATTTCAATTTGGATTATTACATCAGAAAAATGTTTGTATTATTAAATAAAAGTGGTTCCATTGTTCAGTTTTCTGAATTAATTTATTTTTCATAAGCATTTCCTTTTAGCATTTATTTTCGCTCTTAATTTTTATTATCAAATTTATAGTTTTATTTTCATTCATTATGTCATACCAAGTAGTTCGTGTTATGTCATCCCTATTCTAATTTCTTTTTTCATTTTTAATTACCTTTTTATTACTTGAAAGAAACTCTAAATAGATTAATTGTCATATTGTACGAAGTATATCTTTAGAACTTGACAAAATTACCGATACGTTCAACTTTTGCCTCATCATTGTATTATCATTATTATAGTGATTATGATAATTTTTTAAAAATTCTGACTATTTGATCACTCTGAAAGAGAAGGTAAGTAGTTTTTTCGTACTATTTTGAAAGTCCTACCTTTCAGAAGATACCTTCAGAAAAATAAGCAAGGTAAATCAGATATAGCGTGTTCATAACAATATCAATTGCTTTTTCTACATAGAAAATTTCTTCAAATATCATTTAATTTGTTTAGAGGTTTCTCATACCAAGACCAGGGTAACAATATATATATATATAACTTCTGTGGCAGAAAATACATAATAAAAAAATTGTATATTGGCACGTAAGGCTGTAAATCCAAATAAAACTTATGATACGTTCAAATTATGTCATTAACATAATTTTTAGAATAAAAATAATATTTTAACTTGCGTCACGAACATAATTAAAGTTAATTTTATGTAACCCTTTATCGATTTGTGTCACATCTCCACATAGTTCTCATCCCGAAAGCAAAATCAACAAAAACGTTATCATTCCAAAAATCAATTTTAAAAAATTTAAAAATATTACCCTAAAAATACCCCATACCCTCTTTATTGTTGCAACGGAAAATATTCACTGGAAACTTATTTGACATGACAAAAGAACGTCGCGGGGCGTAAATTTCGAATGGGATCATGAAATTTAGCTTATCAAATTATTTGAGATTGGAAAAGGGACCTCGGTTGTAATTGCAAATGGTGAAAAGAGCAAGAATGACAAAACCAAAAACCACAACCATTCGAAGACTTAAAATTAATAAATCTTTTTGATATATATCACAGTATTGATTTATAAAAACGTGTTACACATTACTTGAACAGAATAATGTCTCCAGGTCATTTGGGTATGATAATAAAATACTAAAGAAAAAGGTAATACTAATAAAGGGAATCTCACAAAGTTTACTGTCATCCACCTTTGAAAGAAAATAAAGCAATCCTAACCAAATGAACGTACCACTTTTAGAGCAACAAAAAATGTGGCGAAAAATTTACGAAAAAACACACTTTCAAATTTCCATCGTTTACATTTTTGATATATTCAACCTTTTTGAAGCTCCCTGTTTTTATACTTCCGAATGGGACCTATCATGCTCAACGACACATGTCCATTAGGGCCATCGTCACTGAGATCCATTTGTAAAGCAAGCTGAACTGAAATGCCAGGTGTGGAGGTTTTAATTTAATTTTTTAATTATTTTATTACTCCTGGCGCCAGCAGTCTCGATAGGTCCAATCGAAAAGCCAAACGTTCAGCTAATCAAGAAAATCAATTTCGAACGTTTTTAATTGACTTTTGCACTTTTGTCATTTGTCAAATTTTTTAAATTGATTTTCACCTCGGACTTTTTTTTTTTAGTAATTTTTTCGTATAATTTTTAAGAACATTTTCATATTTTTTTCGGGAATCGCTCATTTAACTTCTCGGAAATATGGTGGAATAAAAACCTTGGAGAAAGGAATAAAAGAATTACCTTCATTTCTCGTTTTGAGTGGTTGACCCGGTCAATATAATATGGATAAAATGTGATACGTTAATTTCAAAAAAAATTCACAAATTTCTGATGCCAATTTTGGTCGAGAAAGACCCTTGTCGTTTTGCGACTATTCTAAAAGCGTCTTTTCTTTGAATGTTTAATTTTAGACATTTTTTAATTAATTTATTTTTTCGGCAACGAATCAAAGACAATGCACTTTAAATTTTAAAAGTGAAATTAATTTTTAAATAAATTTAATTAAAATAAGGACCCCACCCTGAAATCGAAATGATGGGCGGACGTCATTGAGCTGCGTTTTGACTCCGATGAAGTGTTGGTGAATTTTTATTTTTATTCATTTTTTCTATGATTTTTGAAAATTTTGATTCGTTTCGCGGGGGATTTTGATTATATTATTGTTTTTTTTATAATTATAATAATTATTATAATGCTCCAGCCCAGACATCACGAGTAGTGAATCGGAAAACTCAGGAACTGCAAGCCATCGAAGTCATCCTCCACTCAGCGTATAGCCCGGATCTCGCTCCTTCTAATTATCGTATGTTTCGGTCTCTCACATTTTTTTGCGAGGAAGACGCTTTGGAAGAGCTCAAAAATAGAATAGCCGAATTCTTCGCCTCAAAAAAAACCTGAGTGGTATAGCCATGGAATTGAGCAATTGGCAGAAAGATGGCTTCGATTTATAGAAACTGATGGACTACATTTCGAGTATTGATTGATGATATGTGTAAAAAAATTGTAAATAAAGTATTTGCTCAAAAACATGACTAACGTTTCACTCAACATGATAATGATAATATTATAATTAATATAATAATAATAATAATAATAATAATAATAATAATAATAATAATAATAATAATAATAATAATAATATAATAATAATAATAATAATAGTATTGGTTAGAATTATAAATATTTTTATAATTATTATAATTATAGTTATTATAATTATAATTATTATAGTAATATAATAATAATAATTATTTATCAGAAGGTTTTGCACTGATCATTATTTGTACCTTAATTCTTTATCCTATTACATTTGTACATTTTACAATCTCTTTAGAAACATCTACATGTTATACTTTTTGTTTCTTTCATGTTAGGCGAACCTTTTTTTGATAAAAGACAAGGAAAGCTCTTTTATTTATAAATTTGATGGTATGCGTCGTCAGAACAGAATAAAGAACAATGTTACAGTTTCACGGTGTCGACTTGTTTTATTTTCTATTCGAAAAGATTCTCGTAAATATTCATAGACATTCTTTGTTCAAAATGATCCCCAAGTCAATAGGGTTTTGAGACGGTTCTTGGAACCGATGATCCTGCCATAAGTTCTAACTCTGCCATACAAATGAGTACGATATTTTGTTGCATGAAAAACGGCATTTTACCAACTGCAAAATCTTCCCCATAAAAATTGATCGCTTCTTTTAGTCAAGTTAATGTTTTATGAGTGACTTGAACGTTCACATCTCAATGTCGCTTCCTCTAACAACTATCCCTTTCATGTATTGTTCCGAAAACCCAAAAAATACCCAAACAGGTGTTCCTGGAAATCCTTTTACAGATGTCATTTGTGATACACTGAAAAACGGAATAGGACTTTCCAAATATGTACCAAGATCGAGATTTAAAATAGCAATGGCACTATTATTATTGATATTACTTTAATTTACTTTATTTACAAGATTCGTTCTCCTTATCTGTGCAATTGAAATAGAAATAGAAACTGAAATAGATGGGCAGCATTTTTGAGCTCCAGAGAGTTTTAGACACCATCACAGACTTTAGACAATGAACATCATTGTCAAAAGAGAGTAAATTGGTTTGCCGACTTGCATTACATATAAAGATGAATGAAGTATAAAGTTTATTATTAATCTCAATTTTCGACCGAAACCATGCCCAATATTAACTAACATTTAGCGCGAAACGATATGGGCCACAAAATTCAGTCATATCATGCCAGGAGAACTTAGTACAATAAAAAACCCTAATTAAAAAGAAAAGGGCAATCTTTTATTCAGCCCTCTCCGTTTGTTTACTGAAACGCAAACCGAGGATTAATTATCCTCTTCATTTCGCTTGCATCTGTTCGAAATATTGTTCATTTAGAACTGCAATCTGGAGATAATTATTTTCTCCCATCCTAATATATCGTCACTGGTGTCAAAATATTTGGATAATTGGTTATTAATTATCCACAGAAAGCCCAAGACAAAGACCCACCAAACTTGTCTGACTGACAACATTTCATCTTGCCATGTTAATTAAGCTAACTCAACAGAAATGACACAACCTCTACGGTCAGAGGCAAACCTAAGCCAAGTGACTCAACGAACGAGGAACCCTCGCTGGTGATCGGTGGGCAAATTACCTTTTCCAATTACCTTTTCATAATAATTTTAATGAATCAATCCATTTCCAATTTTTACCACACTGACGAAGGGTATAAGATCCCCTGTATAGATATCTGAATCTACATCTTATTGTGTTACTTATTATAACTATTTTTTATTTATTTAATTTTTTATTTAATTTATTTTTATTTATTTTATTTTTATTTATTTTATTTCTATTTATTTTATTTTTATTTATTTTATTTCTATTTATTTTATTTCTATTTATTTATTTTTATTTATTTTATTTTTTATTTATTTTATTTTTTATTTTTATTTTTATTTATTTTGTTTATTTTGTTTATTTTTATTTTTATTTATTTTGTTTATTTTTATTTATTTATTTTTATTTATTTTATCTTTTATTTATTTTATTTTTAAATTTATTTAAATTTATTACACTTGTTGGTATTACCATTATTGATTATATATCTTAAAATAATTATAATTCAATATTTATTCAAAGTAAAAATTTTATTTATTTCTGATAGAATTTTATCGATTTTTCTCAATTATGAAAATATTTAATTCGCAAAAATGACATTAATATCGCTCCTTTTTAAAATTATATAAATATTGGATTAAAAAAAAATATATATATAAAGAATAAAATAAAGGTATAAATAAAAATAAATATATAAAAAATGAATTAAAATATATTTAAATAATAAAATAAAAATATAAGAATTTGATTAAAATAAAATATTAAATACAAAAATAAATATAAATATATAAAGATTGGATTAAAAAAATATTGGACATATAAATAATATTTCCCCGGATATAATTAATATTTTCTTAAAGTTTTTGATTTGTGCGAAAGGTTTTTAGGTTTAGAGGAACTTATCTTTAACGGTTCGAGACTTCATGAAACAAAATTTACAGATTGTCGTAATCATACTTTTTGAGTTCCAGAGGCCCCACAGAAATGAAACTTATAATAAGAGGACAAATGAGATCTTGTTAATAACTTTTCCGTACCTTAGAAAGCACTCATCTCATTATATAACGCTGTCACAGCTGCCTCTTTGACTGAAAAAGGAAAACGTGGCTTTGACAGTGAGGACTTAACCATTGTTGAAAGATTGTTGTGATAAAGTCTTCTGGCAGTATCCCAATGATCGATCAATGAGTGCAGCTTTCATTACATAAAAGAAAGATTGAGAATTAGGCAGACCAAGATACACTGTGCAACATTGTACATATAATAAGACACAATCCACTTTTTTATGTAATGACTGCATCATTTTTATGTGCAATTTTATCCCGTCACACAAAACGTGCAATATTATTCCAAATAATAATTCCAAATAAATTTAAAGATCAATAACATTGATATTATCTTTCATTGGATAGTTCGTCCATCTCTATGATATTGATATTCAATAACTCTATTCTCCTTGAACCCTAAATGAGACGCAATAGGGTCATGGTACCAATAAGATAATGTTTAAACCTTATTGAAGTTTTATAAAATTTAAATATAAATTTCTCTATGAGAGTCACTGGAAAAAGATAATTACTGATGAGGACCATTCGACGAAACCTCTCACTTGAACTTGTAAAGATTGAGTCTTGGTCTTTGACCTATGGGTCTTTCAAAAAAAGAAACCGTAAATGAAAACAACAACCATGTTACTTATAATTTATTTTAAATATAAAATATTTATCGGGGCGTGACTATGTAGAACAAAATCATTAAGTAAATATCGTCTTTGTTTTATATAATCAATTAATTTCTGATTTAGAATCGATTGAGCTGTCGAGAATAACTGTGGCTGAAGTCGAAATCTTTTCCACTATCGACGACAGCTGGTCGAGGGTTGAGCTCTTCATCATGCTTGATTGGTAACCTTGCTGGTTTTGTTCTGAAAGAGATCGTTAGAACGTTAACGTGATCGTTTCTTACTACCTGATCCAATATAGGGTTTTCTGTTTGCAGTCGTTTTACACATTGTTTCTGGATATTTACTCTCTGCTTTATGCTGAAAAGTAATTAATAGGACATAATAACTACATTTATTATTATTATTATTATTATTATTATTATTATTATTATTATTATTATTATTATTATTATTATTATTATTA
>JBBMKC010209520.1:0-13183 GCA_037834085.1 Bipalium vagum
TTTCATCGAACACAAATATTCTTGCGTTTCATGAAATTATCAGTCCATTGAGAGCTCGCGACAAATCCTTCAATCTTTATCTCTTTGGCAATTACTTGTGCCTGTAAACGAATTAGAACAACCGACACTTGAAGTTCTCGTTCACGTTGAATAAGGATTCATTCGTGTAATTTCGTTTCCAATTCCGGATATCTAGCGTTACCACCACGTAAAGATCTTCGATTTGGATTCATTGCTTTGATAACAGACGGGCGATCCATCGTCGAATAACAGTTTCTTGCAACCTCCGTATGTTTCCTAACTGACGAGCTAATTCAATAATTTCTTTTTTCTTTGCTGAACTGAAAGATCTTCGTTGTTTCTTTTGATTTTGTTCAGAATCGCTATCCATTTTTATCAAGGATTCAAAACAGTGCATAAACAATATAAACGATTAAAACAAAATGGTTATTGTCACGGTGAAATTTTTTTTTTTAATGATAGGTTGCTGATTTTAAAATCATGTGTTTTCAACGTAAATGGTGCAGCTAATACGTGCTGCAGTTTATACGACTAAAAAAAACATTTTTATAAAATGTCATCTGCAGCTAATACGCGCTGCAGCTTATATTCGGAATTTTACAGTAATTAATTTTTGTAATAGACATTTTATTGCCTTTGATAAATATTTTGTTTATGCCATCTTTAGAAAGCATAACATGTATTATTTTTTAACGATTCAATTTTATTTAAAATGTTTCTTTTAATCATTACCATAATTTTTAATAATAATTTAATTTTGAATAAGTCTACCAGCAGAAGATAACAAAATATTAATAAGTTACTCAAGTGCGTTAATTAAATAATTTTAATTATTTTTAACTAATTATAAAACAATAAACCAAAAACTTTAATTTAGTTGACATAAATAATTTTATAATTAAAATTAACAAATACAGTAAAAATCAATAAGAAAAAACAGACGGTAACCGAGGTTGCAGAATGAAAGCATGTTAAAATTTCTGAGAAAATTAAAGAATCATTGTCAAAATTCATTTAAATACACATTCAAGTGCGTTGTTTCTTCAACGAATGGCTTTCAATGAAATCTTTTATAAGTTCCAGTGAATTAGATATCCCTGGATTACAGTCTTTTTTATTAGAAGTTTTGAATGAAGTAATTTTTTCAGGACCTTTTCTGATTGCCTAATTTGCTTAAAGTATTAATAATTTTTTATTATAATATTGCAAGTATCGGTTTTATTTGTGCTAATTATTTCAGAATATAATAATGTAGAATTTTTCCAGAAGTCTACAATTTAATCGACGGAAACATTAGTCCACGGGGCATAACACCATTTAACAGCCTCATCCATTTATATTTTGCATCAATATTTTTGTCAACAATCGATCGTATTTTTCAATAACATGACTTTATAATGTACCTTGAAATTTTTTGTTATTCCTTGGTCCGTTAAGTTCGGGTAAAAATATCAAATCAATATATCTTAGAGATTCAGAAATATTAGTGTGTGAAGTTGCATTGTCAAGTAAAAGTACAGTTTTGTTTGCCCATTTCTTCATCAAAGCTAAAAATACAATTTTTAAAAATATTCAAGGTCATTCAAGCTTTGTTATATTCATAGTCACAATTCTAGCTTTTTAGAATTTCCAATAATCACCATTTTTTATCTAAACCTTAGGCATTTGTGCAAACTGCAATAGTAATTCTTTTTTAGAATTGCTTACAACCTTGGGTGATGAGCTTATACTGAGAGATCTGTCACCACTATATTCCTAAAAAGAGACCCGTTTCAACCATATTGTAAATATTATCATAAGCATAACATTATTCTTATGCTAGTTAAGCAATCACTGAGTTTTTGCTTGTTAACTGAAACTGATTCTCCGCGCAGAACATAACTTTTTGCTTCATTTCTTCTTTTAAATTTCTCTAACCATCCATTTAAAAATGTAATGTCGTAATTCAAAGTTTATTTGAAAAACCCTTTGGCTTTTGATATTAATTTTTCCTAGTTAATTGTAAAATTTTGTTCTCTCTTCATTACAAACCAAACATACAATTCATCTTCGAGTTCTGGATATTTTGGTTGTCGATATGTGATTGATTTATCATTATTATCTAATGACATCAATTTTTTGATTGACAGAATATCTTCAATGGTCCTTTCTAACAATTTGCATAAAATACATTTTTGAAAAAAAAGCCATTTCATTATGTGACATTTTGCTTCGTATTGAAAATTTTAATTTCTTTTTTGGCTTCTGTGGTGAGTTTCTAACATGGTAGTAAAAACAAGATATGGTGATAAAAGAGGTATATATTCAGAGTGCGTCAGCTATTTGAGGACAAAAATTTATATTAAAAGTAATATTTTTAATGAAAAGAATGTATATTTTTAACAACTATTAGAAAGTTTATTTGTTTTAAGTACACGTTTTATTTATTCAATAAAATCGCCTTCAGTGTCAATTACAGCTTACAAGCCGCGGTCAAATAGTTTTTGTTCATATTTATCATAGCAGAACTTATAGAAGCCCGTAATGAATCTTTGATATTATACGAATGTTTGTTCGTCTCCTTTACGACGCCCCATACGAAATAGTTCAAAGGATTTAAATCGGGTGAGCTAGGTGGCCATAAGTTTCGAGTGACATAGTCTTTAAAATTCAGCGATAGCCATTTTGTTTTTTAATGCTGTATGGCAGGGAGCTGTCTTGTTGGAACACATAAAGCCTTCTGTGGGCAGCTTTTTCAATCCAGGGATTCACATATGTATCCAGACACTAGATATAAAGAGATACATTAATTCTCAGTCCTTGTGGAAAGAAATACGGAGGCATAACATGATCTTCGTTGCTCACAACACCAATATCATTAAAGATGATGGAAACTTGGTGTGCATAACATTAGGAACTTCAGAAGCATTGCAGTACAGTAATCGATCTTATCTCCTATTAACCTTTTGATCTGGAGTAAAATTTTTTCATCAGAAAAGAACCATAGCATGTTTGGATGATCAGGATGCCTGATTTTGTTTAAAAGACACTTCGAGCGGATAAAGCGATTTTCTTTGCTTTTAGCCGATACAAAATGTCTTCTTCTCATGAAGTAGGATTTGAATTTTAAATTATTGTGTACCGTTTGTCTTACTGTCGATTCAGAAACCGATATTCGATGGGCAATTTCTCTCTTTGACCTTTGGGGACTTTCATAAACAACATCCTGGACTTTTTGAACAAAATTAACATTTCTGATAATGTCTGAACGCGAGGAATGTGTTTTTCTTTAAGATATAGAGTAAAAATTTCGATCAGATGCCAAACATTCCTTTCTAATTTTATTGACAAACGATCTGGCCACATTAAGAAATTTGGAAATTTCTAAGTCACTATGTCGGGTGGCTAATGCAACAACAACTGCCTTTTCATTTCTTGTGTTAATTCAAAGGTTATCTCTTCCATTTCTAAATTAAAAAATAATTATTTAATGTTGTATCAAAAATATTGCAAATCAACTTTAGCGCCACTAAGAAAAATTATCATATATTTTAACAATTATTGTCCTCAAATAGCTGACGCACCATGTATAAACAAGTTTATGCTGAAACATTAAAAAAATCTAAAATTTAGTGGCGGTATTCGAGGTGGCAATATATCGAGGGGCGGTATACAGAGGTTTTAATGTATTTGGTTGTCCAGTGTAAAAAGTTGAAATTTTTATTTAAAATTTGAAAATAAAACTATTCAATTGATAATAATTGCACACATTTAAATTTACCAAATTAAATTAGAAATTTCAAGGCTTACCTAACTTGTATAGGTAAGCATAATGATTTTAAAAAGTTTTATTTTTCAAGTAAAGTAGACTAACAAATTTGAACATCCATACTTTAAAGTTTGGATTAATTTGAGTTTGATAAATGAAGACCGTGGAAGATCAGTTTAGAGCAAAATATTAGCCAAACATTGAGAGCTTATCCAAGATCTCAATGTGTCAAGTCAACTATTTCTCTTCATCTCGAAAAGTTTGGGAAAGTAAAGCAATCCGATTTATGTGTTTCATATGATTAGAAATTTGTTCTTCCTTAACGATTCGGAACCAAGTTGATATACTTTGTCTCGCATGTGACGAAAAGTGAATTATATACGATAAGCAGTAAAATAGCTATACGCTGATGAATGACCCAAAAGAATGACTAAGTCAAATTGTCACCAAAACAATAACTGTTTAGTCTGCAGCTGGCTTAATCTATTATAATTTATTAAAATATGGTGAAATTATTACTGCACAATCATAAAGTCAGGAAATTGAAACCATGCACCAAAATTTGTTTGACAAATAATTGGAGGAGGTAAATCGAAACTTGATTCACGATAATACATTTATTTTTTTAAATGGCAGCACAGAAATTGCACGAATTACAGTATGAAGTTTTGGGTCATCTACCTTATTCCCTGAATCTTTCACTAACAAATAATAAAACTTCCCAAGACCATTCAAAAGTAAATAGTTCGGTTTTTTGAATCCAGATATCTGCAGTGCTATCAATTTGGAATCAATAAACCATTATCTCGTTGACAAGAGTGTTTCAAGACAAATGAAAAATGTTTTAATTAATAATTTTTTGTACTAATTCTTTAATGACTTATTTCATTTACTTCTAACATACGACATCTTATGGTGGATAACCTATTAATACGTTATTAAATTAAGTATCAATCAAATTTCAGTAGAAATTTTAACTGTACTGATTCATGTTTCCAGGTGAATTTTAATTATATATACTGGAGAGAGTTGAGTTTCATAACTTTTTTTCGAAATGATAAAAATAAAATTCTTTCAAAAAAAGAATTTTTGTTATAAAATTTTACAAAAATGGTACTTGAGAATAATTGATAATATTTAAAGAACTAAATTTAAACTTTTTTTTTGGATTAAATTCAAAATATGTAATCAAACGTAAATCTAATTCAATAATTTCTTACATCGGGATTTAATTTTAAATCTAATAATTTAGATGTGACAAATTTGATTTGTTTCTTTGCATTTTCAACATCGATATCTGAAGGGTCTCGAGTGTTTATGGGAAACTGAATCAAAGTCTGATGATGATGATGGTCATTGGATAAATGGGTTTGTGAATCTTGGTAAACATAGTAAAAATAAACCAAAATAAAAAACAATACCATGATGAAATGATTTAACATAACAATGATGGTATGCTATATGACGACCGATAAACTTTTCCGATACATCCCTCCCTGTAAGAAATATGGGTAAAATTTTCCATAAAATTTCATAAAAGGCATGCATAAAATAAATAGAAAAGCCGTGCAAAATAATTATGTAACAAAATAAAATTATAATCAATACAGTGTAGTTAAAAGCATTTAATACAAAAAATCCATTTTCTTTTATTAGTGTGTAACAATGAGAAAAAAATGGATAAAATTTACATTTCGAAAGACTTAAAAGATATCAACAAATCTGATTGAGATAATTAATAATTCACAAATATGAATAAAATAATAATTTAATTTAATACCCAAAGACAGAAACTCTTAATTTACTCATTTTTATGTATTTTTAAAATTGATTATCCGAATTTTCGTTAATGTACCTTTAAAAGTCTTATTGACTAAGCTCAATTAATAGAGATTCAGTTGCCATTAAAAATTAAATGTCAAAACAAATTTTATTTATATTAGATTAAAGTAAAGCTCAAAAAATTATTAAAGTAAAATAATTGGTGCAAAAGAAATTGGAATGTTTATCTTTATTTTAATCTGATGCAACAATTGTCTATTAGTTGAAATAAGAAATATTCGATTCTACACATTTTTTTCGATAAGAAATAATTTTTTAATTGATTTCAACTGTTGTGTTTCTTTTTTCCAGACTTTTAATTCAATTATGAAACAGAAAATGACTCTAAAACTATACATTCATTATTGATATTTACACTGAAAACATATTTCATTTTAAAGGCTGTTTTTGTTACTCCTAAATAACTGCCGAATTTGAATTCAAACAAAAAAATATAAGGCAACCAAAACTTTTTAAATTTTTTATAAATAAAAATAAAATCTTCAAATCGATAAAATATTCATTATCTACCAATTGATAAATCTACGCAAAAGTACACCATTATTTTTGCTCCAATATTTTTTCACTTCAATATTAAACCATTTTTAAGATTTTCAAACAAACTATACACCTTAACTCAGATATTAATTTATGGAATTTAATTTTCTTCATTCAATTAATGACAAGGATATTGAAAGAAAACAATTTTTTATTATTATATATAGATTTTAATAAATACAAGAAACAGATTCCACAGTTCTTATCACCAACTATAAAGTTTATCTGGATATACAAATACGAATATAAATGAAACTTCCAAAGAGTAATAATAGTTAAAATCGGTATTTTCAACTGAATCAACACACTATCCGGAAAAAATAGATTTAATCTAATCTCATAATTACAATGCGAAACATCTTCAAAATTAATTTTTATTATTTAAGTTTAAATATTACAACCTTATCCCCATAAAAAGAAAAAGTCCTTAGTCTTTTTCTAAAATTTTCAAAATGAATGCTAAATTTCCGAAACTTTCAGAAATATAAACAGTCTAGGTTCATTCAAAAATAATAAAGTTATAATAATTCTTCACAAGTTATTCTATAATAATATTTTAATATTGTTAAAGTTAACATTAAATATCGCAGAACTATCGAAATAAATTTATTACCTTTTAGGCCACATTTTAAAAATTTAATAACAAAGGAATAAAATTGAGATTGGTCATTAAATTCCTAACAAGACTTAAGATGTAGAAAGTATCATACACGATTTCAAACATTATCTTCAAAACTAGCAACAATTCACAAAAGGATAAAGTGACTTCAAGTAAAAACAGAAACTTTTCACAGTAACGATTATCAGTGCTAATGTATAATATTTATGTTTCTTTTAACAGTAAAACAATGAAACCATTAGCAATGAAAAAGTTCAATAGTTTTACAAATAAAAAAGCCAAAAAATATTAGGCCAACCACTAAAATTTTATAATTTTAATTAAGATAAAAAAGTCTGAAATACTTTAATTATTTCTCAACATCAAGAACTTCAAGAATTTTATAAAATAATTATAATAAAATTCAATAATAAATAACAATGTTGTCCTTCTTCAACCGTTCAAAGAAGCTAGAAAATGCATAACTATTGCATAAAGTATTCTAAAAAAAACTTTGTGAAAGCTCATGTTAATAAAAAAATAAGAATTATTATTATATTATTTTCAATTTTTCATTATAATTATAATTATAATAATAATAATTATTATTATTACTCTAAGGATATTATTAACACTAGCTTTTTAAAGTGTAAAATAATTATAATTGTATTAACTAAAAGTTTTTAATTACATTAAAAGAATTTTTTAAAACTAATAAAAGATTATAAAGTTTTAAAAATTAAATTAAAGATAACAATAATTAATAAAAGTTTATAATTAATATGAAAAACGGATAATTATCAAATTGTTCGAATATTAAGAATTTAGGGAGCGAATTTCAAAAGGAGATCAAAAACAGACTTAAAATAAAAGCTATAGTAAAGTGTTTATTATAGTTGATGATTCCCCTCAATTACTAGCAATCTTTATATTAAATGGATCTATTTTGATTTAACTGTCGCATTTTCGGACGCTTTTCAGACGAAAAACTACACGTACCCAGTAATCAGTTACATCAATCGACACTGGGGTTCAAGGCCTATCAATCAAATAAAAGCGGTAAAGTCGGATGCTAACACCAACGGGATTTCGTAGCCCTCATACAAATGAAAATCAATCTTCTGATCCAATTTCTCAGGTACCAAACGCCACAGAATCAGGTGATATGCTAGCTATCTTGACATGTCTCAGAGCAGTGTCTCCTTGAAACGCTAGTGTTTCCAGATCTTCAGAATTATAAAAAACTTATAAATGCAACAGTTAAAAAACTTTCAACTTTTGTGAGGATCTATTTTTAATTTTAAAACTTTATTATCTTTATATTATTAACGTCAATATAACAATATTAATAATTATTCACATTTCATAACTAAATTTGTGTAAAATGTTAAGAAATTATCACTTTGCATTAGTCCACTAAGCCAATATTTTGTGCTAAAGTAATTGTTCACAAAACTAAACTAAATCTATCGACCAAAAAATAAAGAACACAAACGACACACGAAAGAAAATATAACTAGAAAGAAATGATTAACAATATCAGCTGGCCAAGCAGCACAAGACACGGGTATAGATGAAAATGACAACAACAACAACAAAAAATGAAAACTTGCATTCCGGACTGCTCGGCCTAAAGTACATGACCAATTTTGGACTTTCTAAACCAAATGACATTGAAAAATCAATTTATAATAAAATGGGATGAAAAATATTTTCGAAATTTGTGAAAACAATTCCAACCTCTCAAAGAATCGATTTGCTCCTTTAGCAGCTTTATCAAGTCCATCAATCGGTGGACTTCGTTCACAACCTCAGCTTGGGACGGTTTCGATGGATTGTTGAAGAACTACAGAAAAGAGTTTTCGAAATTTTAAAAGTCGTAACGATTAAAGAATCCATACTTCTTTGAGATTAGATAAAATAGTTTTGTAATTCTGTACTATTTGATCAGCGGTATTGACTGTCTGTCTCTTCAGATCGGTGACTTGTCCATTCTTTACTAAATTCTGAAAACGATACAAAAAATTGAGCACTGAAAGAGTAAAAAGAGCTTACTTTACAGGAATCAACTAATTCGTTATTGACTTTGGTACTATATAAGGTGACAGTTAAAATATCTTCTGGACGAGCTGGAGGATTGTTGTCATGAGAAGTCAGGTCCAGAATTTTTTTCAGCGATTCGGAAAGACAAGGAATCAATCGATTGATTTCTTCAGATCGAAATTTGGGACTGACAACAATGTCCGATTCATTGCTAAACCGATTTTGGGATTCTATACTGTCATTTGGAGAACCTAATGGGGACATCGTTAATAACTTCTAGAAACCTCAACTGAAATTAGTAACCTTCTCTAGACAGTCCGGAAATTAAACGCGTCAACGTAGCGTGACACTTTTCAACTTCAGCAATTGCATTGTCAATGGATGATGTTTCCTTCAAATTATCTGTTTCCATGGACTTGAATACTCTCAGCATATTAGTTATTGCATTGACAGAGCGCTGAGAATAACCAAAGTATTGACTTTAAATAATATCTATAAGTCTAACTTTCCCTTCTTCCTTCAATGAATGGTGAGAATTTTCACTGTTCGGATATTCACTCTCATTTCTTGCAATTTCCAATAGTGATATAAGAGACAGAATAACATCTTGAAAACTATCCAAAAGAGCCATCTAAATATGGAGAATCAAAATTGACCATCAAATATGATGTACATTGAGTTTAGCTGAGTAAGTGTCGAGATGTCCCAGGCCAGACTGAATATCTTTGGCAAGGGATTTAGATGATGATGCGATTTCATTGGCATTTTCAGCAACAATCTTCACGTTTCCGATGTCCTTCGATACAAGGACTTTGATGTTTTGAACCAGATTACTGGAATTGGATATTATGCTTGCCCTAAAACAAAGAATTTTACTTTAGAAAAATCTGTTTATCCTTAGAGAAATGATTATTAATTTTTATCTAGTGTAACTTCTTTTATAAAAACCAAGGACCAACAAAACGACATCACAATAAAAGCAATTAAGTAATGTCAAGGAATTGCAGAAACATATCACTTAATAAAAATAGTTTTAATAAATTTATTTGTTAATAAAAAGGCTTTTTAAACATCATACAAATTATTTATTTTTAAAGTAATCTTGTTTTGTTTATTATTAAAATTAACAATAATTACTGATAAGATAATATTTCTGAATATATTTATACATATAATATGATAAATAATAATACTATGTTTGTCATATGAAATTCCTGATTACATGATGACACAAGAATTTTTTTATTAAAATAACTACCATTGCACATTCAAAACATTTGTGCCAACGAGTTGGCAGATTTTTTGAGTACCATCTTTATAAAAATCTGATTTTTTAAGTGATGAAATCTGAGATATCCATTTCGATTTCCCCCAGATATGCAAAGATTTTCTTGGCCAGAAAATTATAGATATTCTTAAAAAATGGTAATCTATTGCTGCCATGTCTGACAAATAAGCTTTAGATACTGCTTTAAGTTACTAGATACCCCAGTTAAATTCGCTTTGACTAAGTCTTTTTGTATAAATGTGACACACATTGTCACAAATTAGGATTACTTTTCCTGTTGACCGCTGAACGCTACTTAATTCTAAATTTTTGGTTTATTATTTCTTGATCGGATTGGTATCTATGTGCTGTGATAGTCTCATCGGGATCTAGGAATGAAGAAATTATGACCACACCTATAGACTATCAGGCGGTAAGATTTATAATTTTTGGATACAGAGCACGGCTTGAACAAAAGGACGGAGATTGTTCGGAATTTAGTCATTTTGCCGATCATCTTCGGTTATTGTAAAGAATCAATTTTCATTACTTTTTATGATACTACTTAAAAATGAACCATTTTCATTGCGTAACAATGAAAATTTGCAAAATTTAAGTCACTGATTTTTGTGATTAGTACAATGTGAAATGTATGAATGAAACTTAGCCACCTTACCAAACGCTTTCAAATGTCTTGTAATGGTCTTGAGACTAAAAATGAATATTTTATCAAGATTCCGTAAGATCTGACAAATTTATTTCCACTTTGTTCAGTAAATCAGCATGTTTAATGATGCTTATTGGCCTATCAAGATCTGAGTTTGATCATCTTATTTTACATATCACTCTCTAATGGTACATTTATTACCTTTGCCGAAGGCCAAATAAATGTTTTCATCAGCTTCCGATGCTGTGTCATAATTTCCATTCTCATAAATAAATTGTGTAAATTTCTTTGTTTTTCAACTTGTACGAAATTCATCATCATTTAAATTTTCTGTAAATATGAAAAATTCTATAAATTATAGACAAGGTTATAGAATTTCTTAACTAGACAATGTAACTTTTTTATTACCAGATCAAGATAAAAATAACATCAGTTTGCTTATTGTTCGCATCAAACAAAAATTTTAGCTTTGTCAGTTTTATCAAATTTTCGTAAAACTTGTCGAGTGACTGAAATATTTACTTTATGGAATTATTAAAAGTTTTTTTTATTAACTTTGATATTATATGTTGCGATTTAAAATTTACATGAAAACTTAAATTGTTTAAATCAGTGGTCTTCAACCTGGGCGATATCGCCCACTAGTGGGCATTTTGAAATACTGGGTTGGCGTTAGAAGTCCTTGGCATCGAAACATCAAGCACAGGGGTCTCATTAACTCTTTCAACTACTATACTATTATAATAATAATTCTAGATATCGCATTCTCTTTTGTCAATAAACATTATTTGGATTTTAATAAGGTTTTCAAAGTTTGGATGGGCGATAGATTTTTTTATAGATGGGAATGTAGCATAAGTAGGTGTTAGGCTAAAAAAGGTTGAAGGCCACTGGTTTAAATTAATAAAATATAAAAATATTCATTTATTGTTTACATTAAATAAAATAATATTGTAAAACTAAATAAGGTATAAAGATCAATAATAGACTGTCGTAAAGATCAAAAAGAAATCCAAGTTCGAATTTTAACGACCATTTTAACAACCATGAAACTACAATAAAAATCGAATAATTGAAACGAATATAAAGAAAATTACAATTTCCTTGATTACTTCAACTGATTGCAGTAGGATATATTGGTAATATACCTTTCAAACGTTACAGTTAAAAAAAGAAAATATTTTACATAATTCCATAAAGTTAAATTATAATAATAATGATAGTAATAATGAAAAAAAATAATAATAGAAGTATGATGACAATTTAATTACTTTGATTTCTTAAAACTGTCCTCAATTCTGTCATATCCGTTACTTTCAGCCTGAATGTCAGAGGACTTGATGAACAATTTAGAGGTCTCGATGTCTTTATTGATTTCTTTCAAAATTTTTATTGCCTGACTACATGCCTGAGTACCCACATTCGAGTCGATCAATATTTGAATTACATTATCGATCTGAAATGAAAAATGCAGTCATAAAAAATACCAAGAATTCGTACTCGTTTGTGAAGATCTTTAGCCTTTGTTTGTAAATTCACAACTGTGGATGCCATTGTGGGTCGTACATTGGATGTAGACTTAACTAAATTAATGGAAGTCTTTCCAACAGATTGTACAGATTCTGTTAAATATTTTCCTTTCTTTTCATCCGGTAATGTGGCTACAGTACTTGAACATATGCGACAGAGATCATCATATTTCTAAAGATTAATATAATGATAATAATAATCTTGAAAGAATACCTGAGTTAACTGTAGTGCCAGGGGAGCAAGCAATCTTTGAGTTGATTCTTGGGTAGCATTACCGGAAATATCAGAGGTCAATTTCTCCATTTCGTAACATATATCAAGCATTTTCGATTGAGTACTACCAAATTTTGCTCCGTTTGGTACAATGGCAGTTTCTTGAACCTAAAACGTCAATATAAAACAACAAAACAAAATAATATTTTACTTTTGCTGTTGACTTCGAAATTGTCTCCACTATAGCTTCAATATTTCCCTGTTTAGTCGATATTTTATCCAGTGCACCTAATAAATCATCACAGCTTTCAACAACACCTTGAGCCATTTCATCCATTTGTAAGTGAGCAGCTGTTGCCTAAAGTTGATGGCGTTAGACGATGTCTTTTTATCAAAAGATCAGCCAAAATAAATGATTTTCACCTCCAAGAAAACAAGTGAAGAATGTAATGTACTTTTAAAAAATTTTAATTTTGTAAACGGAAAAAGAATTTATTTTGTTAAGTTCACTTTTCAAAAAAATAAATAACGTTAAATGATCGCTTTCAAGTGATCATCATCAAATTTATGGTCCTCCTAATTTTCATTTCTATAGTTTAAAAAATTAATTTAAAAATAATTTTAATAAATTTCTTTCAAATTCTTGAATTATTATTATTATTATTATTATTATTATTATTATTATTATTATTATTATTATTATTATTATTATTATTA
>JBBMKC010209531.1:0-13183 GCA_037834085.1 Bipalium vagum
TTATTATTATTATTATTATTATTATTATTATTATTATTATTATTATTATTATTATTATTATTATTATTACAATTATTTTTACAATTATTATTATTATTTGTTATTTTTTAATTTTTAAAATTTTTTATTATGAAAAGGAAGACGAAAAAGAATGTTTTACCCCCATCTTATGAATTTTCGTTTATTTGTTTATAATCCAGATTTCCTCTTAAATATTTGGCTAGATTGAATCTAGGCTTTTAATTAATTCGGCCTTGAGAGACTAATCAAATTATTGAAAATATGGAAGAATTTATTTGTTTCTTTGAATAAACAATTGAAATAATTTTCGATTTTCCATCCATAGATTATTTTAATTTTTGCTTTGAAAAAATTTCTTTGTGGTAAAACTCTCATTAGACAAATGTAATTTTCTCGATTTTTCTTTTAATAATAATCCCCAAAAAAAATTTTTTTAAAAAAAATAAAATATTAAATTCAGATAATTTTTTCTTTTAAAAATATTTCTGAAGCGATTATTGATACATGATTTAAATAAGGAATTTTTACCCGTATGAAAATAGCGTATTTTATAATTAATTTCAGCATTGTTCTTCTCAATAATGAAATCCATTTCAGTAATGTAAAAATGTCTGAAAATACTCATTATAATATAAAATTACAATTTACCAATTTATTATCAGTCATTAGTAAAAAAGGAGATTAGACATTTTCATTTTATCCAGATTATCTGACAGATCGTCGTATTTAATTAAGTCTTTTATCTGATTTACTATTGCTGTTAAGTAGGAAACCTCGTTGAACTCAGTCACGCCTTAGGAAATGCTCTGGATATAAAATTCTTTTTCTGCTGACAAACAGCGTGTCGCAGAGTTTTCTTCGACAAATTTCTTCGGGTTAAACTCATCTCTTTATTTTTCGCCTAATGAGCTCACATCCAAGGTAAGTGTTCAGTTGAAAAGGAAGAAAGTATTCTTCTCAACATTACTGGTTACTGGCTACTATATATTTGTTGTAAGCAACAATTATGTAACGATATTTTATTAACAATAAAATAATTAATGTTATATAAACATTTTTTGAAGCCATGTGCTCTCAGTAATTTTTCCATTTTAAAAACGCTACATCATATATTACTAAAGAGTGTTGTGAAATATATTTCGGACAGTATCAAAAAATATTAAAATATTTTATTATCAACATTTAAAGATTTTTCTTCAACCAAATGAGTGCTATAGATTTTAACACAGGCGACATCGAGAGATACTTGTTTTATCTTTTAATTTTTTTGTACACTATTTTTTATTGAAGCTCAATTTTGTTTTGTATTATATCTATTAATTTTTATTTACTATTTATTATCATTATATTTTATATAATAAATTACATTTTTATATAAATTTAATATATATTTATAAATTGTTTAACAAAAATTTAATATACAGGGTGCGACGTTAGAGTCCGACCAAAATTTACATTGAGATTTCTTTAATATCAGAAATCATAGATTGTTTAAATATATTTTCTTTCTATTTTTAAATTTTAACAAAATTTTATAAATTTAAAATTAATTGATTTTTTAAAATTTTATTAATTAATAATTTATATTTTGGGCATAAAAATATTTTATAATTATGTTGACCATTCAATTAATGCAAAACATTAAAGAGAATAACAATACAAAACAATAAGTCTAACAAGGTTTTTTCATGAGCAAATGCAAAACAAAAATATCATTGATTATCAATTATCAATTATCAAATATAAAATATCAATATTTTCAATCGTTAACTAATTTTTGTGATTGAACGATCATCTATTGTGAGGCTTGAAGACTCGTCATCAGTTTCCACCCAATGTTGGAGTTAATTCTTTGTTTCTCTGTTCCAAATGATTTGATAACGGTTGTATTCCTTGATAATTACATTACTTTGGATTTTATTTTTATGTAATTTTCAGATTTATGTTTATATTAAAATGAGAAAAAATGTTTCACATTTATCTTTCAGTAAAATTAAGGAAAATGTTTTTTTTAAAAATTAAACAGAAAAATAAAAAGAATCCATCAACCGCGAGAAAAAGATAATGAATTAAGGGAATCTCTGGATTTTTAAAAATTAAATAATTTTCTTTTCCTGATTAAAAAATACTTCATTTCTTTATAAAATTAAGAAAGAATAGAAATACGCGTTTTCAAATAATAAAGCAAACATTGACAATAAAGTAAAAAAACGAAATATTATTTAAAAATTAAAGAGTAAATTAAATTGAAAGTAATTAATTGATTCTATTTATATCTCAAAGCACATTTTTATTTATTTTATTTTTATTTTGATCTTGATTTTTTATTAAATATATAAAATGTGCATTTACTCCCCACTAGTTTTGGATGCCATGAGCCGAGTTTGAGTGAGATATATTCTGATTTCTGCTCTTTACCAAGAACATTTTAAATAAAAAATTAATTAATCGCAGATCGAGGGAAACATGAACTAAGAGGAAGAAACCTTTATTCCGTAAAAAGTGATTTTAATGTTAAATAAATAAGATGCTTTTCCAAATATTAGCATGTTACAGTCTTACGTGAATCTGTTGAAAACTGTTTCTCTAGGAGCAATATTTTGCTAACCATAGGATATTTAGTGCTCAAAGAAACCATTATGGAATAAGTGCATCTTTTCCCCGACTGTAAATATGATTGTTTATGGACTAATGCGTTAAAATGGTTGATCTAATCAAAGTTTTATTCTTTTCTGATCACTAGGATTTCAAGGATAGATTTCAATGAAAATGTTAAAAGTATATTTGGAGTTCGATTTAGTAACGAAATTTATCAACAGTATTTTTTGAATATTAACCCTAGTGGGTAATTTCGTCCTCTGATTATTTAACGATATCTTTCGTAAATGAGGAAATGTAATTCGGGTTTTCTTTCGTCAATATCATTTTGATTATCTGTGATAAACCAGAATTGTTCTTATTTAATACTTACTATTTGGAATACCCATTTTTTATTGCAGAGAAGACTAAAGTGATTCCTGCGACTCTTTTTATAATGCTGTTTCTCATTCATTATAGTTGTCAATATAAGATTATCCAAACCCCTGTTTCCTAAACCAATGATCCCTCCTCAAAAATTATGTCCATAAACTGTTTGGTATTGTTTTCATTTATTTCTAAGCTTGGACAGAATTTTTAGACTGTAGACTTCTAGTTTCATTATTTTCATTTCGACTTTCAGTGCCTAATCATGTAATAGTTTTACTTTTCTTATTTTAGGAAAATCTTTTCCAAATTTAAAGGTTTTCTTAAAATAACACAAACTAGATAATTTAAAATGAAGTCAATCTGTTTTAATAAAAGAAATACAAAAGATTTTATTTGAAAAATAAAGCACAAAAATTTGCCAGATGACAAATCTAGTTTTGGCTTCTTTCATCCACAGCTACTATTCCAAGTTTATCTGATCCACCCACGTTTTGTTGAATAAAGTTTTTGGAATTCTTTTTTGAAAGCCAGATCATGCTTGGCTTCTTCGACGCCCCCCAATTGATCATCGTTTATGGTTTGATCTTCATTCTGAGGTTTTTTAATGTCG
This sequence comes from Bipalium vagum, assembly GCA_037834085.1. Taxonomy (NCBI): domain Eukaryota; kingdom Metazoa; phylum Platyhelminthes; order Tricladida; family Geoplanidae; genus Bipalium; species Bipalium vagum. Next base: position 3,599 of record JBBMKC010209531.1, read on the forward strand.
GTTGATGTGCCGGCGATCGAAAGTTTTTGCAAATTTAAAGTAATTTTGGCCTCCAGTGTATCTAATCTTTGAATGACGGAGTACTCTTCACCTTGCTTTAAATTTTTACTTTTAATGTAAATATTTAAATATTTACTTTTCATAGGGTGGGATATAATAATATTGAATAATGGAATAAACGGTAATAGTACATTCTAAATTTAACTATTTCCAATTTTCATCAAAAATTCTACCCATGAGTAAATAACCTTAATGATATATAATCTTGTACTTTTTCCCACCAAATCTTCTGATATGGGTTCTCTATTTATTTTCAACAATTTTATATAAACAGACTTTCAAATATTGAATAATAATAATATATCTTAAATTTAGTAAATTAGATTTTTGCAGCAATTTATAACTCTTTCAAAATTTTCAAATTTTAAGACCTTAGTTTAAGATAATGTATACTGAAATTAAAAAGGATATTTTCAGTGTTTCAATGTGAATTTCTTCTATAAATTAATCAACAGGAATACAGCAGGACTATAAAGTTTCTTTTTAAAACCAATCTATTCGGAAGACTATGTTTGAACAACTGAAAGGAATATATGTAAATAACATATAGCTCCAAGCTAAATATGTTCGACATCTATAATTGAAGTCTTCCAAATCCAGTCCATAAATACCTTTTCTGAGAAGCAAGCTACACTTAGAAGACTTTTCAATTACGTGTCAAGCATAATTAGCTTGAAGAAAGCTACTGTAAGGATTAAATTTTAATTAATATTAAATAATAATAAATAATTTATAAATATTCTTGAAAATTTTAAATTTAAGTAATTTATCAAAATTTATTTCTTAATATAAAGTAAATGTTTTAAATAATTTTTCATAAATTTAAAGTTTTCTTTTAAAAAGTAAATAGAGTAATGTAATTAATTTAATGTTAATAAAATTTTAGATAATTAATTTGTTTAAACAAATAATAAAAATAAAACACGTATTCAATAATTTTCATCGAATAAGCATTATAATCAATCTTGAAATTTTGAAAGTCGAAAGTGTCGATAACGCAGAAGTAACTAACAGCTACAGTTAACATTTTTCATGCAAAGAATGAATTTGAATAGTTTCTTCTACTCAGTTTTCATCTACTTGAAAGTAATTTTAACCAACTCACTCTTACGTGACGTGTAAAAGTGATTTATAACTAAATAATATTAAATATCCATAAAAACTAACACATATACGGACAATTATTATGTCCATATTTTAATTTTTTTGCTATTATAACTATTTATTATCTTTTTTTATAAAAGACCAAAATTAGTGTAACTCAACAATATTTTGGGATAAAATCTGTAACAAAATTTCTATTCAGCTGTTTTATGAAAAGATCACTTGATACATTGATAACAATTTTAAGAGTTAGCACATAAAAAATTTCCATAGATACTGTTTTAGATTAATATTTTTGTTACAACTTAAATTCAACAAATCTTTTTTATTTTATTTCATCGCTTATAATTAATATTATTATTACAATATTCAATCAATAAAAATAATAATAAATTTAAAATTATTTTAATTTTACATTACTTTTTTAAAATGATTCCACCATTTAATTTTCATTAAAAAATAAAATAAAATTTAATAATTTATACTTTTAGTGTTACATTTAATTAAAATATTTTTAATTGTTACGAAAAATTGTGGAAAGAAATATTTATATATATAATAGTTATAAAAGTTTTACAATCTCTGCAAGAAACAAAAGTTTGATTTTAAATAATTATTACCAACAATGAAAAAACGAATTATGCAAAAATTAAATGAGATTACTTTCTTTTTTTTTTAAAAAAATCGATTATTTATCTTCAGATTCCTGGATAAAAACACTTCTGGTACAGGTATAACAGAGAGTAAAGACTTATTTTCTTAGACATAATATATATGTTGCAGAAAAATCCCACTCCATGTCTACTAATTAATTATTTTGTTAAACTAATAAGCTCAGTTTTCTTACATAAAGAAATTGAAAATAAAATAAAATAAATTTATTGAGAAATTGAGTGAGATAAAAATAAAATTTTCATTACATCTTTTTTTTCTTATATCAAAACTAATCATGCTTATTAATTATTCGTAAGAAGCATTCATAATTTAGAAAATCTAGAGCTTATTTATATCATTTTTTCATTTTTTATTTTGAAAATATCCTCCTGTTATTACAGTATTTCTTTCATTTTTCAATAATATAGGCAAAAGAAGCTGGTATTTCTACATTGGTGATGCTCGATGATCAAGGAGGTATCATGTCACTGTCTGTCCATTGTTGTTTTTCATTTGTTGTCAAATATCGGAATTGTTTTTTGTAAATTTTATTAATACTGATTTAATCCATCAAATAAAGGAGCATAAATCATTTCTAGAACAATTGGATCGTTTAGAAGAAGGGATGGAAAAAATTAATGAAGACCTGAAAGATGCTGAAAAGAATTTAGAAGATTTAAACAAATGTTGTGGGTTGTTCACTCTTCCGTGGAAAAAGTATTTTAAGTTGTTTGAATCAAAAATTTAAATAATAATATGTAAAGTGTGAGCATCATTTCTTTGATATTTTAAAGAATTTAGAGTGATAATTTTTTTTGTTAATCTTTGAATTACCGGGTGACTCGTATAATCGAGGACTGTTTTGAATCATTCAACCTCATCAAACAGAACACAGCTTTGTCTATTTGTTGACTTTTGTGTTTTTATTAGACTTCATCAACTAAAATTTTTTTAATAATTTTATATTTTAGATGAAATAAAGGTTGAACCAACAAAAATCCGGATATTTTTGTCTGTCTATATCCTTAAAATTAAATTAACCAGAAAATTAATATTCACCCACATAGCAACTGTTTTTTCTTTGTTAATCAATTAATATTTATTTGAAAAAACCAATAATTATTAAATAATATGAGATCAATGGAATTAGAAAACAGAAATATAACCTTACAAAAATATATTTAAATACAAATCTAAATATCCAAGCAATTTCAAAAGCCCTGAAAATATCTAAATCAACGGTCAGCGATACCATCAAACGGTTCAAGGAGATAATAACTATGAACTGGAAGAGTGGCAATGGTGATAGTCATGGCCAGGAAAATAGAAATGGAACTCAACAAGTCATTACATATTTCGCAAAATATCCGAAAATGTCAACTAAGTCCATTCCTCGAAAATTAAAAAAATCTCTGTCCTTTGTGCAGAGAGATAAAAAAGGACGATGAAATCTTGTTCTAGAAATTTCTAAAATCAAGTATTAACAAAGTGTGAATGTGTCATTATGAATGACGAAATTTTTATGTCTATAAATCTTAAATACATTTCTGGACAAGATTTTTACACATTCCCAACCGATCAATACTTACTGCAAAACTTGGAACGTATTCGCAGGAAGGTTGCATAAAACATGCCATGATATTATTCTTATGTAATGTACATTATCAGTGTTTCATATAGTGTTAAAATATATTTCTGTTATTGATTAATTTTTTCATTTTTTTATAAACTTGTTTAAGTATTCGGATTTTAGTTGGTTCACCCTTTAAAAGGCAAAAGACGTACTTTAGTAGTTAAACTGCAATACTAAAAATCAATAAAAGAAATTCTTCACATTTTAAAAGTATAAAAAGATATAAAATCAAACATGGAAAAAAACTATGTCAGTGCTTGAAACCAAAAAAATCACGAAAAAAGACAGTTAGAATAAAAGAATACTTAAAAACCAAATAATTTATAACCATGTGAAATCAATGCAAAAAATGTATAATTCTAAACCCACAAAGAGAAAAATTATTAAAGAAGACCTTAATTCATAGTCAAGAGCAGTAACCGAACACTAGTTGCTAACATTCATTCGAAGTGTCAAGAATTAGTTCGATGCTGAAAGGGAATATTTCGCTCTAACTATGATGACATTACCTAAGAAGGAGATTCATGTCACACCTCAAAGCAGGGCTCAAGAAAACAAAATTTTAAAATAAATCAAAATGGCCTCCTAGCTCACCTGATCACAATCATCTAAATTTCTCAATATGTGCTTTGCTCAGTCAGAGGCCTCAAAGTACAACACCACTATTTGAAATCTCTAAGGAAAGACGTAAGAAATCTAAAAAAATCTCTCTGAGGGGTACATCCTCAAGAGTTAGTTCAGATTCAAATCCATTTGTCTTCTGAATGTAAAATGTAATAACAAATGTTTCCATTCAGTTTTCCATATAATTTGACTTGATAAATTTAATTGTTATATTTGTGCATTTATTTCGGCGATTATGCGAATCACCTGGTTTATTGATTTTTATTTCATATCTTTAATTATATTTAATTTACCTTGATCATTTTAATTAGAAAAGTTTAAAATAAATTATAAATAAATGAAAAAGAAATTAAATTCAATATTTTCATTGGACATTTTTATTGAAAGTATACTTCTAAATAACATTTACGTTGAAAATGTTCATTTCTAAAGGATAAAGAGAAAAATCGGGAAAAATGATGAAAATAATGATATTAATGGTAATGCAGATGGACCAAGGGTTGCTATGGACTGTGGAAATGCAGGTCCGCAAGGAGGATATATAACCAAGTAAAAAAATCATGAATATAATTTTTTAAAAAACGACAAACATTTTTAAGAATAACAAATGATGCACGGGAGAATGAAATGGACCAAAACCTTGTTGAGATAAATGGAGTGATCGGCAATTTGCGAAATATGGCAATTGATATGGGAGCAGAAATTGTGCAACAGTCCAAGCAAATTGATAGGATTACTAAAGAGGTATGATCTCTTGTCTTTTACAGGGTGTCTGATATAAATAAATGAGTTACGGTTAAATATAAAACACTTTTTAAAGTATAAGACATAATTTATATATTTCTTTATATTTTCTTTATCAATATCACTTTTCAGTGAGTTGAAAATCACACCAATTGAACCAGTATTAAAGTCTTTAAATTTTCCCAACCAAATTTTGTCTCTTTCTATAAGAATTAGATTTTAGAAAATGTTACAACCTCATCCACAACTTTTAAATTAATTGTGTATGGACGCCTGTTGGAGGTTCTACAAAGTTTTCTGAATGATTAACAGTCAGATGTATAATATCTTTATCGGGAAAAATATTCTGGTATTGCTCGCATCCATATGCTTCATAATTACAATTTAAATAAACTATATATATAAATTTATAAAAAGTGTCTTACATTTAACCTTGACCAATAGATGTCTCAAATAATATTTATAATTTATTCTGATGGAAGTCGAAATAAAATACTTTTAATTTCCAATCACAACTTCAGATATTATCGTCTTAAATGTATCATTTCACTGTTTCATTTAATTCCTTACAGTTATTTACAAGGTATTAATTGCTATAGTACTAACTATTACGATAAAAATAAAATTTTTGTTTGCTATTTCTCTGTAAACATTATACAGAAATATTATATAAATCCATAACGACATAAGATTAAACAAAATATTTAATTTAATTGAATTAAGTTGAAAGGAAATTTAATTAACATAGTAACTTAATAATCAATTTAATGCACCAATGAAATTATAGGAAAATATTATAATTAAAATTGTTCTATTTTTGTTTATAAAATTATATGTAGAGTATTAAATATGCAAGTAAAAAGATGAATGAGAGCTGTGTTTAATGGGGGATGTGGATTTGTCAGTTTTAGAGTGCATACAATAAATTAAAATCACAGAATCCGAATTTTATTTATTTTGTTATTTCATATGAAATGTCCGACCCAGAGATTTGAAAATAGAGCTGCATTATGACATAAAACCTTTATTCAATGAAATAGTTGCCATTTGAATCAATTGCATACTGCAAATGGTCAATTGAACTAAGAATATGTTTTTTAAAGTTTATATTTTCTGTTCAGAAGGTCATGGAAGGTCAAAGTAGCTATGGGTCGATTGATGTAACTCTAATATTGCATAAAGATGACTAAGTCTCTGAATAGGTTTATTGGGTAGATGATCAAGAACTTCTAATCCAGGAACCTATAATTTTGTCGCAGTAAGTTTTGAAACAAAGGACTTGCACTGTTATACACCAGAAAAGTTTATGCATTGGATCAATTTAACAGATATTTTTCCGTACATTACTTATAAAGCCTCAAACAGTAAGATTCTGTTGTAATAATTTCATCATTTTTGATGAATGAACGTTAAATAATTCAGTCACTATAGATTCATCATGATCTTGTTAGAGTAAATGTTTGCTTTTCTAGGGCTTCTTGAAATTTCAGATTTTTCAACTCGTTGCCTTTTTTGTTTGCCATTACTAATATTTATTATGTACAGGTTGCGTCCGCTATTTGAGGATAAAATTTGATATTAAAGATAAGTAATATTTTAATGAAAAGAATGTATATTTTTAAGCATATTAGAAACTTGATTTGTTTTAAGTACACAAGTTTTATTTAATCAATAAACTCAACTTCAGTGTCAATTACAGCTTCAAAATGGCTTCTGAAAACCTTACAAGTCGCGATCCAATGGTTTTTGTTAATATTTATCATAGCAGAACTTATAGAAGCCCGTAATGAATCTTTGGTATTATGAGGATGTTTGTTCGTCTCCTTCTCTACGACGCCCATACGAAATAGTCCAAAGGATTTAAATCTGGTGAGCTAGGTGGCCATAGGTTTGGAGTGACATGGTCGTTAAAATTTAGCGATAGCCATTTTTGTGTTTTTAATGATGTATGGCAGGGAGCTGAGTCTTGTTGGAACACACAAGTCCTTCCATGGGCAACTTTTTAAATCCAGGGCTTCACATATGTATCCAGATACTCGATATTAAGAGATGCATTAATTCTAAGTCCCCGTGGAAAGAAATACGGAGGCATAACATCACCTTCATTGCTCACAGTACCCAATATCGTTAAAGATGAGGGAAACTTGGTGTGCATAACATTAGGGACTTCAGAAGCACTGGAGCACAGCCATCGATCGTTCCTCGTATTAATCTTTTGATCTTGAGTAAAATATTTTCATCAAAAAAGAATCATAGCATATTTGGATGATCAGGATGCTTGATTTTGTTTAAAAGACACTTCCAGCGGATTAAACGATTTTCTTTGTTTTTTGCCGATACAAAATGTTTTCTTCTCATGACAAAGGACTTGCATTTTAAATCATTATGTACCATTCGTCTTACTGTTGACTCAGAAACCGATAGTCAATCGACAATTTCTCTCATTGATGTTCTGGGACTTTCATGAACAACATCCTGATTTTTTTGAACAAAATTAACATTTCTGACAATGTCGGAACGTAAAGAATGTTTTTCTTTTATCTATAGAGAAAAAATTTCAATCAGATGCCAAACATTCCTTTCTAATTTTATTGACAAACGATCTGGCCACATTAAGAAATTTGGAAATTTTTAAGTCACTGTGTCCGGTGGTTAATGCAACAATAAATGCGTGCCTTTTCATTTCTTGTGTGAATTCAAAAGTTATCTATTCCATTTCTAAATTAAAAGATAATTATTTAATGTTGTACCAATAAATATTGCAAATCAATTTTAGCGTCACTAAAAAATTATCATGATATATTTTAACAATTTGGTCCTCACGCACCCTGTATATGAAAAATGTACAGATGTTATAAATTTTAACCAAAGATAGCGTAAACATATACTCGTCGATTTTTGGATTTTATCAATTCTTGGGAACCTATCTTTACAGATTCTTCAAGTTTTTAATATTTTTAACGAGTGTATTTTTGAAAGAATATTATGACGAAAATTCAAAATTACTTACCAATATTTCAATCGGATGCAAAATATTCGAATGAACAAATGCATTTAACAATGATATCAATTGCCAAATTGTTAATATCATAAAAATTTCATTGGCAAATTTGCACTTTCCTAAAGAAATAATAGCAGATCGTCAAAAAAAGTTATTCATCTGTTTCTGTGGAATATTTTCATCGAAGATTATCTTTAATTTTCTTTGGGTTTGAAGATGAGATAACTGATTTTGTTTTAAATTATTTGGATCATGTTTAGTTTTCAACCTATTTAACTAAGGTAACGAATATTTCAGCAGGACTGGAATCATCCACCATCCCAAATACTCATAACTCGTGTTCCGGGACACGGCCTTATATTTAGGCTTGAAACTGTAAGATATATAAATATTATTAAAATACATGCAAATCTTACCGAAATGAGGTTTCGTCAATTTGTACGATTCGTTCTTTCCCATCAAGAAAAATAGAATCTCTTTTAAGGAACAATTCGCAATTTTCACTCATAAGAGCATATAAATGTTTTATTATTGATATGGATACACCAAGAATCCTGAACTGCAACCTTTTGAGGCCGATCCATTGTCCAATAATACATTAAATGTATAATTTTGTTGAGCGATATTTTGAATATGAAACAAAAAGATTTCCTGCTATTTGAATATCTAATATTTTAACAAACCAAAGTGGGTTGAAAACTAAACATGATATTTTATTCCGAACCCCTTGATAACAACTTTTTTAAACCATTGACCACAAGGTTATTTAACCAACTGCAATTGATCAAGTATTTTATCTAACCCAAGTGGGTTGAAAACCAAACATAATCCAATTATTTTAATAAAAAATATTTCTAAAAATCTACATTAAAATAATTTTAAACGCCAAATATAACAAAGATTGTACTTTTATCGAGACATATAAAATTGAGATCTTGCTAATCTTCTGGTAAAGTTCAACATTCAGTATTAGGCAGAGATTTAGACTTGGATTTTCTTTTAAATGTCTACGGCAATCATGGATGATCATTTACTTTAATTACTGGGATCAAAATTTTAATTGCTTCTTTTTCAATGTTAATTTTTTATGATTTTTCAAAATTTTAAAAGTATTAACGTTCTATTTTTAATAATAACTTTTTTTTCACTTATGTTGGATATAAGAAAGAAAAGAAACATTTTTAACAGCTCTCATTTATCTGTTTGCAGCTGTAAAAGGAAAGAAATTAAAATTTTTATTAATATGGTTTTAATTAAAATGGTTTTGTTTAAAAGGATTCATTTCTTATTTAAAAGATATTAAAGGAATTTAAATTATTCGTCAAATTAAAGTTTCCTTTTTTTCAAACCAGTTTCATTTGTATTTTCACATTGTTCAAGCATCTAACCAAAGACTTCCAACATTTTTCTTACCCTGGCATCTCATATGCAGATTATATGCATAACAACCTTCTCAACGTTTTCAAGAAACACTATTGAAGCTATCAGAATAGCTTAACAATTGTCGAAAATCTTTCATTCTATTTTTGGCTTACTCTTTGATAAGGTCAACTGTCTCTGCAATATATTTATATTCTTAATAGTTTACAAGTCAGAGTCTCTTTGTTTTATTGGTATGCTTTCTTCATTAAAACGTCTTAAACATTGAGAGATGAATTTTTATGTCACCGATAGTGCACAATGTCCATTCCATCGCTGTAATGTTAGCATATTATTATTATTATTATTATTATTATTATTATTATTATTATTATTATTATTATTA
>JBBMKC010209542.1:0-13180 GCA_037834085.1 Bipalium vagum
TTTAATGACAAAATTAAAATAACATTGTATTTAACGTTCAAATTTATTCCGAAAATATCGCACGCACCCTGTATATCTTGGTCTCATCTTGACGCAGAATAACCTCCTTTCTATTAATATTAGTCAACTTAGAATGTTTACTTTGGATAACATAGAAGTCTGCTGTAATTTTTTGCCAGGTTTCAGCAATTTGTGAACGATTCCATGGAATTCCATCAAACGTTAAGCAATATATTTCTCTGTGGATATTCGGTTTCATAATGATTTTGAAGTTTCATCTTTAAGAGATATTTTCTTTTTCGTTTAAAGTTGTACTAGATCTATTCCTCATCACCAGTGACAATTCGAATGAGAAAAGGGTGTTTGTCTTGTTGAATAAGCATTTTTCAGTTGATGTGGGATTTATTTTCCACAGATTTTTACCTTACAATGTAAATGATTGATCACGTGGTAGCAGCTGAACATCTCACCAAGTTCTCGAATAGTTTCTCGAGGGCCTGCTTCAATGACTTCTTTTAAATCATCATCATCTACCATTTGATCATGATCCCTCTCATGATCAAAACATCTCACGGGTTGCCTATTACTATTACTAATAATAAAAATATCACCAAACAAATCGCATATTATTCAGTATTATTCTTTGGCAGTCTTTATTTGTTAAAAATCATACCACATATAAATATGGATTTTGAATTTTTGGTCATCCATATTTCTATGCTTATTTTCGAACTAAATATGAATGAAATGAAAAATAATATTAATAAAATATTAAAGAAAGGAGACAAATATACATCATAAAATTTTAAATGCACAGTTTTCGATAACCTAAGCAATAATAAATGTTATTCATTAAAACGCACATTTCTAACTTAACAACTTAATATAAAAATTATTTTATTGATAATTGATTGTGATATAAATAAATTTGTAGATATAATTTATTGTGTTAATATTGATTTTTTTTATAAGGGCAAGAACCAAAAAATTAGTAAAAGAATCAGAATTAAGTTTGGATAAACATTCCAGATTAATTATATAAACTTTTAGTTCCAATAAAATTTATATTTTTAATTTATAATTTTCATGAAAAAGTTTTCTTAAATTTATGGAAAGATAAATTACATTGGTTAATAAAACAATTAAATTAATATTCTTACTAGTATTATTGACCAGTATTATCTTTTTAATATATATTTACATATATTTATTATAAAATTAAAATTAGAAATTTTTAATTATGAAAAATGTGATGAATTAAACCTTTAATTAGAATAAAGACAGAAATCTAAATAATATATGATATTCAATAAAATGTTTCAACAAAAATGACAAATAGACAAATTATCAATAATAAATTTTAGTTCTTAAACAAACAATTTATTTGATAATTTGATTTATTTCCACAAAGATTTATTAATGAATTTATGAAGAATGTGGGCATTGGAAACATTATTGTTTTATTATTTCATAAATTTATCGATTATTTATAAAATTAAGGTTTGATGATTGTGAATAGTGAGAAAGATTTAAAAAAAAAATAATTTCGAAATTCATCAAAACTATTAATTTTTTAGTAATATATTAATTTTTAAAATTTTATACCTTTTAGTCCTAACATGAATTAAATATTTCAAATGAGAAACTTTTATTTTGAGAAAAATAACTTCTTAAAATCAATTAATTAATTATCAATTATTAATCCTAATTAAAAAATAAAGTCTTCACAAAAACAAAAATATTTATAACATAAATCACATAAAAATAATCTGCGATTATTCTTTTACTTTTATTTTAAATTTCACAATAATTCAAAGTTTTTTTATTTTTCAGTTATTTCATTGACTTGTGTTTCATTTACGAATGGCGCTACTTATAAGACAGACGATTTTCCCAATTTAATTGACATAAAAGGAAAAGATAATTTTAATACATTTTTGATTTAATTAAGAAATTAAGGAATAAAGTTTTCTTTTTGTAGACATCAAAAAAATTATTTAATTAAGACAAAGTATTAATTATATATTTTATTTTCATTTTTGCAAAAATTGTTTATTTCTCGTTCCTAAAGCAACAATTATGCATATGAAAAGAATTTTTAAGTGGATAATAAAATATTTATTAATAAACAAAATCATCTCAAAAGCGAAAAAATTTCAGATGAATTTAAAAACAGATTTTTCTTCTTCGGACTGACATTTTACATTATTTACCATTTTTATTCGATGTAAATGGAAATATTAGAATTTATCGAAAGAAGCGTTGTTGATATAACAAAATTAACTAAAATAAAAAGATGTTATTAAATGTTTTACATTTATAAAAATAAATATGATTATATTTGCCTGTTAAATATTGAACATTTTATAAATAGCAATTAAATATTATGAAAATAAATAAAAAAATATTTTATTAAAAAATTAGTAAATAAATATTATTTTTGTTTAATCATTCGAAAGTAAAAAGCATTTTTGTTTGAAACGTTTGATTAATTAAATTTTTCATTTTTATTTATTTATTTTTTACGATTGATCATGACATTAAAATAAATTAAATTTATTATAATATTATATTTTCTAAAATTATAATATTTATATTTTAAATTTAATTGATCAACTTACAGAAGACTGAAAATAAAAATGAACTTTGATTAAGTATGTAAAAATAATAATCAAACTTTATCAATATAAATATTTTTTTCTAATCTTTAAAAAAGATTAATTTAATATCGAAAATTATAATACGTTGGTTTTAATAAATCAGAGGAAATAATATAAAGATTTATTTGATAATATAATATTTATTACACCTGTAACAATTTTTTTTCTTTTCCCTTGAAAAGAAGATGCATCTTATTGCTAACTCGTTCAAAACCCATTACTGTTAAGCTATCCGTTAAATCATCTCTTCTGTGTTCCCAGTTTTAACTCACTTCCTTACCTAACACACCTTTGACTACCAAGCAAAAGTTTTCCCAGACCATAAGCTGGCAAGATGTCATACTAACAGAGAACTTGGAGTCATTAATGAGACGACGAATTTCTGGACCATGGAAAACACCATTTTTCAAGTTTGGCTTCAGAGTTATTAAATTTGTTGCGAATAAACTTGTAGAGGTTACTATTCTTGTCCAAGAATTTGACAAACTTTTGAAAGAGGCCAAGTGTTATGTGCAAAACAGATAAAACAATTTTTTTACTAACGGCTGACTGTCATAAGGTATACGAGGTGGCCAAATTTTATTTGATTTGAAGTCAAGATGACTGTTTCTGGAGTCAAACATGCAGTACAAGCATGGATATTTTGCGAATCCACTTTTTAAACCCATAATAAAATTTAATACTTTAAGGTCACACATTATCAGCCATTCATGATTATGGTAATCAAGTACCTCAAATATTTTCTTGATTGAATTACGTTCTACTTTCATATATCCTAAGGCTATTGGAAAGGTAGGCAGATCATTATTTTTGTACATGAGACCTGCCTTTAGACATTTCATCGAAGAATCTATAAAAAGGCACCAATCACTTCTGTTATATTCAATCTGTAAAATATTTAGCAAGCCTCCGATATCCTGACAATAATGCATTCCATCACGAGAAGAAAAGAAGCCCAGAATAATTATGTTACGTTTCACGATTTACTTTATCGTAACACCAATTAATTGTGTACGTATATAAGGATCTTTCCTTAACATTATAAGACATTTTTTTGATTTCACCTTCAATCCCCTACAAAAATCTTGAAAAGAGTTGGTAAACCATTCAAATCTAGACTCATTTTCATTTATATCAAATGCACATATGCTTGCGTTACTAGAATCAGTACTACTGAAAGGTGACAATGTCGTGCGGTCAACCAGGTCTGGACAATCATTTCTGGGTATTTGACAATTGTCACAATCAAAATAAATAGGTTTATTTTTTTAAGTTGGTTTTTCAATTGAGCAAAAATAGCAAATACCGAAATCATAGCTTATTTTTCAGTCCAAATCGCTGGGCACTGGAAAGGCAATTTATAACTGCCATTTCGACTGTACATATATAAATATCGATAGCAAAAGGGACATACATAAGACGGTGCAAAATTTGCTATTATCATTACTATTACTTTTGAAATATTTCCAATAGGCACCCTGAACTGCGGCATTAAATTTTCTTGGATGCCTCCCAATGAATTTCGCGCAACAAAGCAGAAGTCATCCGGATTAATTTTATGGTTTGTTTTGTTCATGACACCGAAAACAGTTTATAAATGATTATAATATTTCATGACAACACTAAATATATACCTTTTAAATTGCACCTTTATCTAAATATTTCAATTTGAAAAGTTTAATATGTTAATTTAGACAAAATAATATATGTTAAAATTTTTATAAAAATTGAAATATCTTAAGATCTAATCGATCGATTTCAAAAATATTTTACATTTCACCATTATTTAACATGCACTTTCGAATGCATTAAAAATTGAGGGAAAAATTTTGTTATAGGTGTGTTATGCATGGAAAGAATATTTTTTACATATATCGTTCGGCTTGTTTTCATTTTCAATCTCTTTTCAAATTGATAATTTGTCATGCATAGAACTAGAGCTCCGTTATTTTTCTGCATAGCTTTTGAATTTAAATTGTTAAATAAAGTTACTAAAATTAAACAAAATAATATTAATTAATTAGACTTAGATTTATTAATAAATAAAATAATAAATTTTAATTTATTGCTTATAGCGAATTTAGCTTTGCTTATATAGAACATGCGTATATCGAAAATTGCTTATATCAAACTTGCTTATATCGAGCTGTTACTGTATTAAGTATAATAATTACATATACATGGTGTAGATAACAGTCTCTAGGCTGGTACAGAAATAAAATTAAATACACGAAAATTTCTTCATAAACAATTGATATGTATAAGTAAATATTATTGAATCGGTTATAAATAATAAAAGTTTAATTACATTGCTTAAGACGCTTTTAGAATGTACCAAGACGTTGAATCTTGAAAAGTTATTCATTTTGAGATGAACAAAAATTAAATGTATTATTTATCAGCTACACGAAGTATATGAAAAAGAAGCTCCACACAAGACTTATATTTATAATTGGACCAGATTTTTCTTCTGGCAGAAACAATGTTTTTCATGAAGAAGAGGCAGCCACAAAATTAACTGTACAGAGCTTGATGGAAATAATTGGAACACTTCCCACGTTTTTTTGATAGAAGATATGCGAGATATATGAATACGAAATTGCCAAGAATATTTTATTCTCTTGAACAGAATATTATAAGCGTGAAGAATATTATAATGGAGGATAAAATGCTACTCAGTTCTTATACAGGTACATAATTAAAAAAACTACTGAAACGAAACTTTGAATTAAGAACAAGTAAACTACATGTGCATTTTGTTCATCGATTTATCACAGAAAAGACATCATTTTTGAAGAAAGTCTTAGGCTTTTCAATGAACAAATCTTGAACTATTCGTATGCGAACATCTTTAGACTCAATTCTCTGATCTCGCAGATGCTTCTTTAAGTGATGAAAAAAGGAAAAATCACTGGGAGACAAATCAGGGCTATAAAGTGTATATGAAACTTTTGCTTTGAAAATGTAGTTTTATTCTGATTTTTCTTGGTTTTTGTATTTTAAAATATACAAGTTGTTCCAAAACAAAAAAAAATTTTATTTTGTCTTTTAAGTTTTTAGCAAACTATATTTTATTTAAATTAAAAAAAATTATATTAACTTGATTAAAGTAGATTTTGTTTAAATAACATATTTATTAACAATATGATAGATATGCATGTGAATCTCGATTTGAAAATTGACGTCATTCGATGTTATTATACAAATTCAAATTCTCCTTCACCTACCGGGTGCGTCGTATAATCGTGGACTATTTTAAATCAGTTAACCTAATCAAACAGAAAAATAGCTCTGCCTATTTGTTGATTGGAATTTGATATATAATTGATTAAAATTTTTTTTATAGATTTCATATTTCAGATGAACATAAACGACAAAAGGCAAGTGTTAGTTGTTTTACTCAAACCCCAAAAATCTGTAAATGAGATTATGGATATATTAAAAGTCTCTAAAACAATGATCTATAAAATTAAATCAAACCTGGCAAACTATGGCAGCTCCTTGAAGCCCAGAAAAGCACGATAAAGGACAGTAAGAACAAAAAAATTAATTGAAAAAGTCAAAAACAGGATAAGTTATAATCCTGTGAGGTCAATGCGCAAAATGTCAAATGAAATAAGTATTTCAGAACCTACAATGAGAAGAATTATTAAAGAAGACCTTAATTCAAAGTCAAGAGCAATAAGGAAATGCCAGTTGCTAACTAATTCACTCAAAGTGTCCAGATTAGAGAAATGTAAGAAAATCAGGTCAATGATGAAAAAAATGAAAGTGGAAATCTTGCTCTATTCTGATGAGAAATATTTCACTGTTGACAAAGTTCAAAACAGTAGAAATGGTAGGTACATCACAAATATGCCTGTGAGAGATGTCCCAGATCACATTAAAAGCATTGCCAGGTCAAAACATCCCAACCATATGATGGTTTTTGGACTGCTATCATCAGATGGTAAAAAAATGCCTCCAGTATTGTTTGACAAAGATTTTAAATTAAATACTGAAGGTTATCTGAAGATTCTACAAGAAAATATTCTCTCATGGGTTCGAGCCAACTATGACGACATGAGAAAAGTCATTTTTACCCCAGATGGATGGTACAATTAGGCAAATCAAGAGGGAAAGGAATTTAATCAAAAGCCCATGCACCTGTTCGGCAGTAGCCAAACTTATTTGGAAATTTGAGACAACTGACAGTGGAAGTCTTTCTTTGGCCAGTGAACGTAAAACCGTTAATTAAGATGCGTTAATTAAGATACTGATGATAAAACGTTCATTCGAAGATTATCCACGGAAACTAATATTCCACCGATCTCGATTCAAAGAATTTTGAAAGAAGAGAAGTTGAAGCCTTATAAAATAAAAGTGCTTCATGAGTTTTTAAAGAAGCGAATTAAATTTTTCTGTGGTTTTTGCACCATCAGGATATTCTGCCTAACATTTTCTGTCCTGATGGAGCATGTTTCCACATGGATGGTGAAATGAGCCGTTATCACTGCTGAATTTGTACATTTAATGAAGGCTTAAATATTGATTTCAAAGGTCCGAACAGCATGGGAATTTATATCAGATCTCGAATTTTTATATTAAGCTACACGAACCAACATCCAGAAATATATTAACAGACCGTCTTTTTTCATAAGCTTTGTAGATTTTTCTGGCATTCCTGGATTTCTTAAACATATGCTTCCTTGAAAGTTATCATAGCGAATGGATTTTAATTTTGGAAGATTCATGTTAAAATAATACTTAGAAAATATTTCAAAACACTCAATCGAAAATGTTGATTCAAACAAGAACAAAATCATAAAAATGGAATTGAAAACATATTTTTAAAAAAATCCAGAAATTTTCGGCTTAAACACTATAGTTTTTTTATAATTTTAATGATTTATTTACGAATTATCTTTTCTTTTAGCTTAAAATTTGATCAGAATATCATACAAATTCTATACAGTGGGGTATAGATCGTTGTGAATATTATTTTTGCGGATTACAACGTGTAATTCTCAGTATTAAACAAAAACAAAACTGATTTTTCTTAAATCTTAATTAATGAAAAAAAAACTGTTTCATATTTTCATTTTTTAATAATTAATATTGCAAAATAAAAATATGCGTAAAATTAAGCTCGTAATATTTTCTTTAAAACACTTTAAAATTAGCTAAAATATCGAAAATATAAAATTATAAATTATAATAAATATATAATATTCTATAATTTATAATATGATGAAATGTAACATATAACTTGACTAGAGTTAATAATTTGTGTTACTTTCCCTATATCACAATATTATAATACATAAATAAATACTCATATTATAATAATGATAATAATAATTTTCACAATATAAAGCAAACAATATTATTATCCTAAACAAAATTATTTTTATGATTTCTTTTATTATTTATTTTTTTACTATTATTTCTTTTCTTTTTCCGTTAAAAACATTAACTTTCATCTTTATTAAAATTCCAAGTTTTACATAGATTTAATGAAAATTTTTAAAAATTATTAAATATTGAACTTTTTTAAAAAAATAAAGCAATATTATATTAAAAATAATAAAAATGTTTGTCTAAATATTAATTTTTTATTCGAACAATTTTATCATTAAATTACTTTAAAAATTACCGTTTAACATAAAATAAAAATATTTATCTTAAAATAATATTCGATTGAAAGCACTGTTAAGCAATCAAATACATTTTATCATATTTATAACAATAAACATTTCGTTGATTTTCATTGGTTAATAAACAATGATTATTATTGTTTCACTTTTTTTGAGAAAAACTATTCGGTTCAAGAAAATAAATAAATAACAATTCCTCATTATGCATTAGATTTAATAAATGAAAGTGAGTTTATTGAAGTCACTCTAAAATAATTAAGAAAACGGTTTTTGATCAGTAAGTTGGTTTATATTCCATTTAAAAATCATATATTGTTTAATAGTATAAAAAATTTTGGAGAGGAAGTGAATTCGCAGACAATTTTTCAAAAAAGTAAAATAAAAAAATTTATTTTAGGTTTAACATTTTAAAGTGTTTTTGAATAAGTTAGTTTTCTATTTAATGAAATTAAAAAATGAATAATTTCCTTTTATATTATCATCTATAAAAGTCAGATTTAACAAATTTATAAAACATTCGCTGATGGTTCTTCAGATTTTAAATAATTTCTTCCATAAGTAAAATGTTTGAATAAGTATTTCACTGTTAGTAACGTTTTCCGAAAAAAAATATTATAATTATATTTTGTTTCGAATTTAATAAATATTTCTTTTGAGTAGCGTAAATTGTGAATACTTCAAATTGCTAACATGATTATCGCCGTTGCAAGGAAAGATTCTTCGGAACCCCAGTGACAATTATCTCATTTAATTTCTGAATGTTACTTTGCTGAATAAAACATTCATTATTCAATTTTTCTTTGACTGGTTTTTAACCAGAGAAAAGAATAATTAATCTTCCGTACAATTAAAAGCCTCATTTCTTAAACGCTTGACTTATTTATATATTTTTCGATTTTCTTTCAGAATTTCCATTATTTTTATTTTTGTATTTTATTTCTTTATTCTACAATACAAGTTATTTTTAGCATTTTTAAACCTTTTTTACTATTAAAAATTTTTTTAATTAAACATTTTTAATGATTTATATTTTAATTCAGGAAATTATAAAAATATTTATAATTTTTTAATTATTAAAATTATTAAATCAATAAAAACATTGAAAAATATAATATAAATAACGTAAAAGTTTTGACGATAGATTATTTAAAAAGGATTAGTAGTAAAGATCCCCCAAATTTTCAAATGTTCACCGCTTAAGCGACACAATTAGTATTGATACAATTTTACAATACTATCAGTAGAATTTTCGATTTTTTAATCAATATATCAATAATTTTTATTTTAGTATAAAAGTTACATAAAATTCCTTTCAAAGAAAATACTTTGAGAAATCGTGTGTACGAATTCTAATCAATTGGGGAAAGGTTTCATTTGACACATCTTTTGAGTAAAGAACTGCAAAAAAGACAATGTCAAATATTTGAAAACACGATGAGAATAGAATATGCTCAGATTATCAAATTGGTTGAGATAGGATAGTAGAAATTTTCAAGAAAAGAAAGGTTGAAGTGCTGGTCAGTGCGTTTGACCACAAAGTAGAACTTGTTCAAATGTTCACAAAGCATGATTCCGTTTATTTTAAAGAAGCCATTTGTTCAATGTCACAAAAGAAAAGTGAACTCAAGGGGAATAAAACTGCCAAAGAACTTGCCAAAAACGAAATGTAGTAAGCTTTATTGAAAATTCTCCAAACGACAGTTTATTTTAGTTATAACTCACTCTCAATAATTCGCGAATAAATGGATACAGTAGATATTACTCGTCAGAAATGTCAGATACAAATTCTGCAGTGAAATTTGTTAGAAAACAGATGTCTGAAGTGAAGGCACTAGTATGGAAAGCCATTCATCCAAAAGGTTTGAGCAGACCGTTCATCAGGAATTATGGATTTTCAATTAACGTACAAACATATTTAGATGAATCTCTTCTTCAGATTTTGATACCTTATATTCATTTCTGAATGTTTTTATGTGTTTTAATCGGATCAGACAACAACCACAATAAGCTAAAGCATCGGTTGAATATTTGCTTACATAAAAATTGAATTTGTGCAGAAAAAAGATAATTTGTCAAATGTGTCAGAGGTTTTTGGCACATTTAAAAGAATAGGTTTATCAGGATAACTGGGAAGCTGAAAACAATTTATTAATGGAATTCAGTATTGTTATAAAAATGATCAATCAGTTGTTCTAAAGGTTACAGCTTCAACTCAGTCGAATTGACTCGTTGATTTGCCATGATTAAACATAGAAATTAACAATTTTGTCGATCTTTTGTTGAGCTTTCTAATGATTTTTTTGTTCTAACATTAAATGATCATGCGAAAAAATTAATTTTACTTCTTTTTACTTCTCACCAGTTACACATTAAGTAATATTAATAATATTTAAGAAATATATATTTATTATCAATTTAATCTTTATATAATATATATACATACATGTATATATAATTTAGTTTTATTTATTTGACAAATTTGTTAAGAATAACAAACATACTGGAGATTTTAAATTAAATTTATGAAAATTATTAATAAAATAAATATTCTTTTTATCAAGGGCCACATTTGAAATATTTCATTTTCCAAAAAATTTTAGTAGCAGTGTAAAACAATATTAATTTTCATAATTATTTTGATGAAACGTGTCTAGAATTAGTTATTAGATCTTAGTAAAATTATTTTCTATGAGATGAGAAAAAATCAGAAATGCTTCTCAGACTAGTGGAAACCTTTTATTATTTATTAGGTTGTTCCACATGAAATGGCGGTTTTAAGATATAACTAAACTAAATAAAAAAGCTATGAAACAGATTTATTTCAGCAACGTATTTTGCATTGTTCTCAGTACATTTCTGAGTTTATTGGTGTCTAGGCAATCCTCATCTGACAGTGAAGATGTCGGTGAATAAGACTGCTTATGGTGATGTCTTGATTGTATCCTATTTCTTCTCAGAAAATGTGACAATCAAAAAATTCTTACAAATGTTGAAAGCTTATTTTGGTCTGCTTTTAATGATTTATCTTAGTTTCCTCAATGATCTTTTTGCAATATTTTGCTTTTGTGCATTGGACTTTAGCAGTTTGAGAATGGCTATGGCAACATTTTGCTGGATTGACAAAAGGAGACCTATTGATTGGCTACCAAGGTCACCAAACCTTACCCCATAGACATTTTTGTGTGATGGAATATTAGCGAATTGTTTATACAAAATCAATTCTTTCATTGGAATATTTGAAACAAAGAATAACTTATGCATTTACCAATTTTTCAATCAAACTTTGTGAAAACATTGCTTGTCTGCTTATGATAGATTAGGTCGTTACAAAGAAGCTAAAGCAGAACATTTTGAAAATAATATATCTTCGTTGTTTTACAAAAAAATTATAAGTTACATCGAGGGATTCTTTTGCTATTCACTCATAAAGTTGTAAATATACTTAATTGACATACCTAATATGTTGTAATGCGACTAAACAAAATCAATACATTTTCTGTGATTGACTAAAGTCGACGAAATATAAATAAGATAAAATTCAAATATTACAAAAGTATCGAGATTGATGAGGTTTAATTAACTAACAAAGCTAAACAAACGAAATTACTAAAAAAGAATGTATGTTATAATCATGTACCTTAAATCATAATTAGCGACCTTGTGACAGACTGAAGTTCCATTTTCAACAAGTGAAACTGTTGAATTAAGTCATCAGAAGACAGTGCTTGCATGAAACCTGATTTTATGTGATCTGCGAATTGAAAACTCTGACAATATCGATTTTGTTTCCATTTGGCAAGCACCCAACGAACGAGTATATTAAAGCCTGGACTAAAGTAGCAAATTTATTTTTCTTCGAGGAATCTGATTGCAGAAGCAGTTCAATGTGACTGCATAAGAATAATGTTGGGGTCAATTTTTCTGTTTTCCATTTCAAAGGTCTTTGGTAAGACTACCTTGGATCATCTCAAGAAAAACGTCAGTACATTAAATCAGTTTGCCTTTCGTAATATCGGATCATCTTCTACTAATTCACACAGTATCTTTACAAGTTCATTACAATGGTAAGATCTAGGGGGTTCTCATCTGACATTGTCTTTTAATCAAATTTGTTGTCCAGATTGGAAGTCTGAATTTCAGCGGAAATGGTACTCCGGTTGCCTCATGCTTGGCAGACGAGTTAGTGACATTATTTACTCTCTATGGCATTTCGGTATAGTATTTCAAGAAGGGATCACATTTGAGTGATAGTGAACCTACGAAATTGATCTTAATTTTAAAATGATTGCTGTAAAACAAATAATTTTTTTGAAATAACATAATCATTACTAATTAGTTTATTAGAACATCCTCATGTTGTGACTGCTTTCTACATTAAGAACAAATTTACTATTTTATCGTCTAATAATATAAAGAAAAAAAATTTGTATTAAAAATTATTTAAAATTAGACTTTTTATATTTAAAGAATATTTTCTTATGAATACTTTACTTTAACTTTGAAATTTCCACTGGTGGGACGCACCGCCTCCCCTTTTAAGAACACTGCAGTAGATGAATAAATGTTTTCATGGGTTAACATATTTTTTGTCAATGACAAAACTTGAAACCGTAGCAGATATTAAGTTTTTTTGAGTTGAGATTAGACCCTTAAACGTGAATCAACAGGGCTTTGAATTGAGTTAAATGATAAGTTCTGTAATCCATTATGAACAATTCTCAAAAATGACTGAAGAATGATCAACTTAAAGTTCCATATAACCACAACATAAATAAATCATTTTTATCATTCAAAATTGAAAAACTTGTGGAATATTCGATAAACTAATAATAATAATAATAATAATAATAATAATAATAATAATAATAATAATAATAATAATAA
>JBBMKC010209553.1:0-13180 GCA_037834085.1 Bipalium vagum
TATTATTAGTAGTAGTAGTAGTAGTAGTAGTAGTAGTGGAAGTGACAAGCGTAAAGTATTTGAAAAAGCATTTAGCATCAGAGGAAAAGTAATTAAATCTTTCCAACCCTCCTCGGCCGAAGACAATAAAATTATAATTTAATTGCAATGGAATATTCGCAATATTCAGTGTGGAGGGCCGGTTCCATGAATAATGGATCGTCAGTGAATAAAATATTCAGCCGATATTCACGAAATCGGAAAGCAGTGAAGATGAGCAGGGTCGACAGAGCAGCGTCGGTCTCCGGGGTGGTGAGTTGCGCGCACCCGTCTGCCACCCGACCCCTTGCGTCTTCGCCATTGTTTGGCCTTTACTTATTTATATTCAGAATAGATAATTTGTCGTGTCGACAATATCGAGACGTCATTATTGAATTAGTTTGATGGATTAATACTTATTATTATTATTATTATCTGTGGAGTAATGAAGTCGATCACTTCCAGCTCTCCCCGAAGTGCGCATTTGGCAAAGTGAGACAGCGTCGATTTTAGGCGAAGAAGGGGGGTCAGCGGGAAAACGATACACTGCGACCAGGCCTCGCCTTTTCTCGCCCAGCTCTCAACAAATGCTCTGGCAGCATCTTATTGACTTTTCCCCTGAGAAAGTCGAATAGCGATCTCCAATCGTTGCTTTTGTTCGCAAAGATTTCCACGTTTTTGTCTTTTATCATTTAACTAGGGTAAAAGTCTGAAGTTCTTTACCCTTTGACCTTTCGTTTGAACGAAAGCAGTCTTGATCGAATGAAACTTCAATAAAAAGTCTCCATGAATATCAGTGTGAAAAAAGCGGGTCAACAGTGAAGAAAGACGCGTCCATTTTGCACGTTGAAGACAGCCTTACCAAAGTTGCGACCGACACTCCGGAGGAAGCCAACGATGAAATCATTATTATTATTATTATTATTATTATTAAAACAATATTTCGTGAATGAAGCTCACTAATTTTAGCCTTGGACTTTGGACAGATCATGATGGTGAGTGTGAATTAAATATTCATCCACGTTTGTGACCATTACCTTTGTTCATGGACACTGATATGATAGTACCGGAAGCTGCATGGTAATCACCATCCATTTTATTGATATCATCCGAAACCTGAGACAAGCGATCGTTCAATGCGAACTATAAGCGAGCTTGTGACATGTCAGTCTCGCGTCGCCGACATTGATATTATTATTAATATTATCATTATTATAATTGTTATTACTATTATTATTTTATTAATTTTATTGTTACTATTTTTATTATTATTTTTTTATTTTTATTATTATTATTAATATTTAATTCTGGGTACCAATAAGAAAAGATTCAACTTTAAAAACTTTATGTTATTAAAAAAAATCAACATTTTTTTGTATTACAAAAAAAACCTTCGTTAATAGTTTTAAATATCATTTTCTTTATATCTTCAACTTCTCATATGACAGAATTCTCAAGCATTCTTTGCCTGTGACCGGCACACATTTCTCTTCATCATTCATAGTCTGCATTCTGGCAATTTTTTCTAATTATTGTACACACATTTTGAAGTCAGTTGAAAATGATTTTGTATTTGAAAATATCAATGCCCGCTTGTTGATTCAAATGTTCAATTAAAATTCATCGGATTAAATTTTGATCAATAAAAAATTATGGGATAACAATTGGTTATTAAAAAATGATGGTCCAACTTGATTTGTTAGCAAAAATAATGAAAACTAATTTAACTAATTAATTAATCATTTAATATAATTAATTTGCCATAAATAAATAATGGAATTATACTGTTTATTAATATTCTAATTTCTTTAATTTTAAGATTATTAATATAATTCTATACATTTCTTTGTGGTAAATTATTTGAAAAATGATTTGTTAATGTAATTGATTTGTAGTAAAATATAATTTTTGAAAAGCTAATTTGAAAAAGGAAATTAATCTAGAGTCAGTTTTAGCAGGTTTCTTGGTGAACTTCGCCATCGGGACTCGGGACCTGCTTATTCAAGGGCTACGATATAAGACCTGCAGGAATTGTGATGGCATTGAGAGGTTTATCGATCAAGGTAGACAGAACTTCGATGCTAGTGGCGTTAAGAAGTATACAAGAGATCTGATTATAGTGGGTCTCTAGGATAATACCTTCAGAACCAGATACGAAAAAGGTGAAGATGGACAAGGATACGATGATCGGCTGACGAGCATGTTCAAGAAAGAGAAATCAATTCTAAATGATATTGGGAAAACTCTGTCATACAGGCGAGTAAACGAGGATGTCGATTCCTTCATAGAAGAATTGGATAGACTAGTCAATGTTCTAATCTCACACAAAGACAAAGTAAGAAAGGAAATTTTACTTTATTGCAGCAACAACAAAGAGATAAGGAAAAGTGCCACGATGCAGAACATGAAAAACTCGGAAAGCAACATCCAAATTATAAGAAATTTGGACAAAATAGAAGAAAAGGAGACAAAATTTAGTTAGCAGTTGTTAGCAGAGATGTCAAAAGAACTGTCACCAACCTCACTTCTATTTTGTAGTTCGTAATACTTACAAAATTAGTGAAAAAAGAAAAAGAAAATACTTCCACAGATAAATATCAGTTATCAGCTAAGATCATTATGAATTCATTGAAACAATAATTTATTATTTTTTGCTCATTTTGATTTCTAAATATTTAATTAAAAGCTTAATTATATTTAGTATTGCAAACATTTTCACTTTATATTTCAAAAAATCGCTTTTTAATAATTCAAAACAAAATTTATTTAAACATTGATTATTAAGAAAAATAGTTTAAAATGATATTGATTTAAAAATCAGCTTTGTCAAAAATAATTTTTATTAAAAAGCCTTATTTAGATAATTAAAATTTTAATATTAAACTGATTAAAAATTCGAAACGTGCTTCATAGATTAAATATTTCAACAGATTTTGTTTTGAATTGTTAAAAAGCGCTTATTTGGAAATTTAACTATTGTTATATTTGTATGATATTTTAAAAAATGAAGATTAAAAAAATTTATTAATTTAATTTTAATTCATTATTTTTTAATATGATTTTCGCAAAAATTTTTCATTTTAATTATTTGAAAATTTTTTTCGACTAAAATTGATTGATACTAATGCGGACCTTTACTATTAATAATAGAATTAATAATTATTTTGAAAATACAAATCACTTAATCGATTATAATATAAATAATATTTTTGATGGGTTCCAATTTTTAAATTTATATCCTCATTCTGACAGTCTTAACTACCTGGCGAAGTTTTATAAATAAATATTATTTCATTATTGTTTTATTTTCATTTCTAATTTTAATTCAAAATTCATTCATTTATATGTTATCATATGTTCATCAAAATATAATATAAAATAATAAATTATTATTTATGTAAGTTTAAACTTTTTTTATAAATTTTTAATTAGTAAATTAATAAATAAAATAAAAATAATTATTAAAAAAAAAGAAAGATTATCTTGGTAAGTAATCCATATTGTTTCGTAAACCTTGTCAAGTAGAAGGATTTTGTTTAAAATTAACATCAATTATTAAAACATAGAAAATAATAAATAATTAAAGTGGAAAAAAAAGATTTTTTCTTATTTGATAAAAATTATAATTGAAATTGGATTTGATATTTGAAAATTGTTTGTCTGAAGTAAAAAATAATTAGACCGTTGAGCATAATGAGTTTTCGTGCTGAGACGAGTACGTGAATTTAATGAGGATTTGAAAGATTTTACAAAGACCAAGGTGAATTGGTGAAGATATTTCAATGCAAAACACGAAATTGAATCAAGTTTTAAATTTCATTCCTTAATTCGATCCCAAAGCTTCACTAAGACAAAATATAAGAATAAAATTTTAAAAGGAAAATGTGTTTTATACCTCACAAAATGATCATTATTGGAAAGGCACATTTGGTATGATCCTGTTTCTGATGTTTCTTAATTAGGATCAAATCACAGGGTAAGGCATTCCATAAACTACGAAAGCGACGACGATTTGCTAAAGCAAATATTGTTTTGAATAAATTTTTCCTATTAAAAAAATAAGTCAACCAGCATGAGTTTATGATAAATGTATGTTTTTCATCGGCGACTACAAAGGTTCCAATTCAAAATCTTTACCGATTGCTCAATGGTTGATATTGCACTTGAGTTTAAAAGTGCACTTGATTTTCTTTTTGAAATTTTAATAGTCATAAACAGGTCCACTGCGTATGGGTTTATTGTGCTAAGAGATCCAATGATCAGCGTATTCATTTAGATATTATTATCAAGTTTTACTAGTTTCAGTTTTCTCTTCAAGCCCGAATACTTCACTGTATTGTTAATATCACTTTTATCACAGTTTTGCACAGAATCAATGGACATTTTAAATAAACCAAAAAAATGATCTTCTTCTCTGCGTCTGTGATGATTAATTCAATTCTTTCTTTGGAATTTTGATATCTTGACATCGTGTATCTTTCTGCAAGGGCTTTTAAGACGATCACATCGATAGTCAATCAATTTTTGATGGAAATTCAATGCATTCTTTTTCGATCAAATTTAACCTTTTTTCAGATAATGCATGCAGAACCAAATATTTTATCTACTTTTCAACTCATTGATTTTCAATGTCTTCGAACTGTCCTATGTTCTCAATGAACACAACTCCTAACTGATTTTTTCATCATGAACCGTAGGTGACCCTTCAAAAGCTGATGTCAAAATAGCACCAAAGTGAACTAAGAATCATCTTCATAAAGTATAAATGAAATATAATGATAATCTTCGAAATCCTAGATTTCTTTTAGTCACAACCGTTTGATAAAACTAGTAAATCACAAAGAGACTATGACAGATGTTATGACAGAGGATATGCGTTCACGAAGTATTCCTCCAAATCTTGCAAGTAAAAATTGTTTTATTTCTCCAACAAAAAAGTCTTTTTTTACAGAGGAGATTCGTTTATTGTTCGTTTATTGTTATAATTCTTTCAATTAGGAAAATATTTTTGGAAATTACACTTAATTGTTGTTTGAGGAGCCATGGCATGCAGAAATGGTTCGATAATCCCTCTCAATATTGAGCAAATTCTATTTCTCCTTATAATGAGCATCTTGCACGGATTAAATAGGAGAAATATTGTATGGAATTTCGCAACAGGAATATATTATAGATTCATAGAATCAATTACTTATCCCTTCGCAGTCTCCAACATCACATTTATGTATAGAAATAATTCATTTACTGAAATAGATGAAATGCATCATCAAAAATATGAATTTAAAATATATTAACATTATATTAATATCATTAAAATAATAAAAAATATAATATTATACAAATAATAACTATGAATAATAATTAATATTAGGTTGGGGAATACGTTCTGCAGCAGTAACAAAATATTAGAATATCAGTAATATTAAATCTAATCAATAATATTATATGAGAACTGCTTGTTTAAATATTTTTAATTCATTATACTCATGAACACAATTTTTAAAAATTATAAGATATATTAAACATTAATAATACTATTAGATGTGCCGAATTTTCTTTGAAAAACAACATGCTATTACTTTAAAGACACAACACATAATTATATTATACATATTTCCCAGCGTCAGCTGTAACATTGGTCCAAATTTCTGGTAACCTATGAATGAGATTGTAAAAGAAATTTTCTTCGTTAGACAAAATCCATTGATCGAGCCAAAATTTAATGTTATCATATTTGCGAAAGCTCCGTTCCGACAGTCCATGTGCTATTGATCTGAATAAATGGAAATAAGATGGGGAATATGGTGGATGAGGTAAGACTTCCCATCCAAGTTCTTTACACTTATCCTTCATTGAATTGGCTACACACGGCCGAGCATTCTCATTGTAACAGAATGACTTTTCCATGTTTCTTGTCCCATTCTGGGCGTTTTTCCTTCAATTCTATGTTCTTCTGAATCAATTGTTGTTTATAATGATTGGCGTTGACTGTTTCACCATTGTTAAATAATTCATTGAAGACGACATCTTTCTGTTCCCGCCACATGCACAACAAAGCCTTCTTCGAATGAATATTTTGCTTGGCAGTCAAAGTTGATGGTTGGTCTCGATCAACCCATGATTTCTTGAGTTTTGGATTATCAAAATAAATCCATTTTCATCGATTGTAACAGTACGATGTAAAACGACTTTCTTTGGTATATTTTCATTAAAATGTCACAGATTGCTTTTCGTTTTTCCATACTCCTTTCATTCAATTCATTATGCATCCATCTTCCTTCGACTTGAATTTTCCCCATACCGTGTAGTCGATTGGAAAAGGCGGGATAGACAGACGTTTGGTAGGTATTGCGTATTATCCTGGGCTAATAGGACTTCTATTTCTACATGTTCAAATTTTTTTGGTTGACCTGGGCGTTCCTTATCTTTGAGATCATGATCGCCTGTTCTGAATCGCTTAAACCAGCTCTTGCAGGTGTTTGCCGATAGAGCATCACCATAAGCTTCTCGAACTAGGATACGGCTTTTTGCAGAGGTTTTCTTTAAATTGAATAATAACAGCATAGAATGCCACAAATGTTCTTCCGTCGGATCATATATTGACATCGAGATTATTAAACATTTTGAAAATTTAAATTTAACCTTTAGAAAGCCTGATTAAAACAATTATTAAAATGATAAAAAAACATTAAATAGATATATACATTAATATTTATATATATTAAATATGTATACAAAATAAATATTTACAATTTTAAAAAATCCGCAGAATTAACTGCTACCTCTACTAATTAAAAAAGTATTTAACAATAATAATGAATAAATAGTATTATTAAAAATATAAGTTATAAACTTGATAATAGTAATAATAAATAAAAAAAAATAATAATAAACAAATAATAAATATGAAATATAAATAATAATAATAATAATCGTAATAGTAATAATAATAGTAATAATAATATCAATAACGAAATACAATGGCAATAATTAAAACTTTTGAAGAGTACGAATTAAAGTTATGAAACATTAATTTAATTCATTTATTATTAAAATAATGAACAGAAATCCAGTGACGCCACGAAATTTGTTTCTTAACGCGAAAGATGTTACAAAGTACAATCAATTATTAATGGAATATCATCGGAACGCAGGCTTTGGTGACAGAGAAAAGGTTACTTGGGCTCAACGTCAGCCAGCGACCATGGCCGAAAGTGAGAGAGAAACACGAGCTGGGCCTGGCATGATGGTGTGAAGGCAAATTCTCAATCCCATTGTGTCGGGCTTTGTGAATACCATTCCGATGGAAGCTGCCATGTCTCGCAATTGTTGGGTGGTGGCTTGAACTTTGGCCAGTTGGCAGGCTTCCGAGCAAGGATCGTTTCTTGTTGGCCCCCGATTTCCGTCGAACCGCTCGTATAACGGAAACCGTTGAGCCCCATTTCCAATTAGCGTAATGAGTTGAATTTGGCCATTGTCCACAGCATGACAAAGGAAACATAATTTATTCCCTTATTGTTCCTCATCCTCATCCTCATCCTCGTCGTTTGATGATTTTTGTGTTGTAAATAATAAAAACGTATTTATACGATAATGGGCAAAAACAATGATTTCATTCAATTTCAGTTTGGAAATCCATTGATACATATGAAATGCCAACAGTTTTAACAAGCCCACGGTCCGCTGGTTCTTTGACCGTGGCAGAGCTGCAGGGAGACGGGAACAATCGACGGCAGTCACCCGAGGTCCCATAGCGGATGTGGTGGAAAATTGTTGAAATCTCCCCAAAAAACAAACATTGACCACAACATGGAAATTGCTCTCGAAGTCCATTCCAACCATTCAATGATACAAATGTCTTTTTTTAATTAATTAATTTCAATTACTTAATTATTTATTTCACCATTTTGCTTCGACATCATTCCAAACAGAACTGGAATTAATTTATTATTTATAACAAAAAAAAATTGGAAAAAAATGATATTTAATTAACTTGGAAAAGATATTTTATGGTTTTCTAAATCCATTGATTTTAAATAATAATTTTATTATTATTATTATTATTATTATTATTATTATTATTATTATTATTATTATTGTTATTATTATTATTATTGATTTTGGAGGTAATAATATTAATAATAGTAATAATAATTTTACAATTATTAGAATTATTGTATTTTATTAATATTATTTTTTTATTAAAATTAATAATAATAATAATAATATATTTAATAATATTATTTATTTATTTAAATTATTTACTTTTTATTTTTATTATTATTACTCATTATCATTACTTATAATGGATATTTATTAATTTTATTAATATATCTTTTAATATTATAATAATATTAATGATAATTTTACTTATTTATTATTATTTAATATTGCTATTGTTATTATTAAATTTATTGTTATTATTTTTTCATTTTTTATCAATTGGTCAAGATTTTTTTTTAATGTTGAATTATTAAAGAAAAATGCTAATCTTGAAATAATATAATGGTTGATTTTTATTTCTCTTTTCTTTATTTATTCCTTTTTTGAGAATAAGAATTAAAAAATATGATTAAGTATAATTTTAATCTTGTGAACATTATAAATTTATTTTTTAATATAAATATTTCTTTTTGAAAAGGGTTTATTTAGAACGTTCTTGAACTCTTCTTTTATGAATTCAGAATTTCGCAAATTATGTATATTAAAAATTAAACTGTCGTTTAGATAATTAAAGTGTGTTGTTTGAAATATGGATGACTGATGATGATTTGATAATAGTTCGAAACATGTTTCATGATAATTAATATTTGGAAAAAAATTGTTCAAAATTATTGAAAGGCGTTTATTTTAAAAAATTAATTAAATATAATATATAATTTTTTTCTAAATTACAAATTTTTTTTTGATATTTTCATATTTATTTGTAAATGGAAAAAAATATAAACACCCGACCAAAATTTTTCTTCCGGTTAGGAAGTTATTTCGTTTAAATTATGAGAAAAATATTTAAATTAATAAAATTTAATTTTCTTAATAAAATAAAAAAAAGATTACAATTAAAAAAGCAGATTTTTTACAAATAAAAAGCATGGGAAATTATTTCGTTTAATAATAATAATGATGAAATCCCGAACAATGATTTCATTTATTTGAGTAAAGTAGAAAAAAAAACAAATTTCCAAAATAATATTATGGAATATTATTTCCGTTGACTATTGTCATTGCATTGGCGAGAATGTGGGATTAATCTGAAAATCATGTTTTATATCTATTTGTAACAAACTTTACAATGTGAATTAGTGAGACTTTGCAAGGGATTCCAAAAGACTGTTAATTCTTTCAATATTTCAATTATTTCAATTATATAAAATTTAGCAAAAAATTTTGAAAGCTAAAATGGAACTGTAAATTATTTATTATTTGACCCATCTTTATTCTTTACACTGAAATCATTATTTCTGAAGCGGTGAAACCAACGTTCCCATATGTTCTGAGATACTACATGTTTTCCATAAACATCGCATGATACCATGGGGTTTCTGCGGCAGTTTTGTTCATCATGAGGTAATGAATGAGAACTACCCGCAAGTCTTATTTGCTTAGCGTAAATGTTGACATTTAGATCTATAAAATTTTGAAATTATTAACATATTACGAAAAATTAAATGATTACCCCATTAATTAGATATTATTCAAACAAATTGATTTATATTTTAATTGACAATTATATTTCGATATCTCACTAAATCAATTTTAAATAAATCCGCATTATTTATTTGTACCCTTTATGCATAATAGAGAAAGGTCCATCTTCTTCAATTTTTCATAATTTTATTCGATTAATTAATTTTTGTCAATTTTTAGCTTCGTAGACTTCACTATACACCTTATGAGTTGATAATCCCCAATATTCGGTAAATTTAATTATTTTTGGACAAATGGTACTTCTCTTATATTTATCAATTTTTTTGCATAGTCAGCACTAAATGAATACACATTTTGTACGAAAACGTTCCGACCACCTGCTAATTTTCTAACGAGAAAAAAGTCATTTGAATCAAAATCTGTCGACGAAGGTGACTGTTCTAAACAATTCAATAAAATGTAATCATTTTGATTTTTACATTGACAACACTCTGTGCATTATC
This sequence comes from Bipalium vagum, assembly GCA_037834085.1. Lineage (NCBI taxonomy): Eukaryota > Metazoa > Platyhelminthes > Tricladida > Geoplanidae > Bipalium > Bipalium vagum. The sequence continues at coordinate 10,170 of JBBMKC010209553.1, forward strand.
TTGATTTAAAATGATTTTTTTCTTCTTTAAACTAGGATTTTTTCACAAATAATTGTATCTAATAGCCTTGTATAGTATTTGGAGTTGCAATTTCTGCATTTTCCAAGGTAGTCTATTAGCATCTCAAATACATTTGGCATTCCAAAAAACTGTTGCCATTACATTTGCACCATTGTTCTTTCTTCACCTGCTATGGAAATAAGCATCCAATTTTATTTACTTTAGACCCTATTTCTATTAAAAATTCGAGTTTAGTCCATAATTATAAAACATGCATAAAGTCCGTCTTATTTTTGTTAAAAAGATATCACCTTCTTTTAAAATATGCCGAACTCGTTGTTCTCAGAAGTACAAAGGTATCATTAATTTCACAAGTAATCAGTTTTGAATCTTTATGTACAGTTTCATGAACTCGTACAATAATTTTCAATGTTGAGGCACTTTAGGATGTCAACTGCGTGTATCATTTTTTATGCTTCTACATGGTGTCCTATAAGTTCCTTTGGAAAGTAAACTTAAATATTTTTTAAGCAGATTGAGATATTTATTCGCTTGCTTTATAAAATTAAAGACAAATATTTTAATTTTTATTTCATATAAAAATATATACAACAATTGTTCGAAATGATCACCATTAACTGATATACATAAATTCATTCTTTTTACAATATTTAAAAATACGCTATTCAAAGTTTCTGTGGTAACACTTTTTATTTCTGCGATGATTTTTCTTTTTCAAATCGCCAATATTTTTGATTTCAGATTTGTATATCTTATTCTTTAAACGGCCTCAAAAATAGACGTCAAGAGAAGTTAAATCTGGTGAAAGTGGAACCCGTCAAATTGAACCACCTCTTCCAATCCACCTGTTCGGAAAATGAATTTAAAAAATTAAATGAATACGGTTATCCCATAATGTTTTTAGACATAAAAAAATTAATCGTTAAATCAAATAATCAATCGAATAATTGTATTAAGTTCTTTGATGGACGTGGGGTAATTTACCCTACCTGGCTCCTAATTTGTAGAGATAGCGTACTTATTTTAAAGACAAATATTGGTTTTTTAAACTTTTGTTTTTTATACAATAATTTTTACAAAGTTTTAAATAAACTCACACTATTAACTCAAACGATCAAAGATCAAAATGACCTCTTATTAATTAAGAAGAGATCAATCTACACAAGGAAATGTGCAGACACCATGAAGAAAAATATCGAATCTGATAACTAATTTATCAGATCGTAATTGTCAAAAATAAAAACAAAAAAATGAGAATAGAATTAATTGATAAAGACAGAAACGGGAAATAATATTAACTTAATTGGCGAATTGTTTCAGTCGACTTTTCCTTTATTTGATCAACCGACAACTCCTTTGCTGGTCAATTTCTAACCAGGGAATGTCAATTCCCTTCTAGTCGACTATTTTCAAAATCAATCCCCAATCGCTGTTCAATTTATTTTTTGACAATTATGAAAATATTAATTTAAAAATTAACTTTAAAGATGCTATTTATCTATGAAATGTTTTTATTCTTATTTTTAAATCGATCTAATACAAATTAATAAAATATAATTTTCTACATAAACCTTTTCCAGTTTTTGATAATTAGTTTCTTAATAAGTTAATTGTTATAAATTACTTTAAATTAATCATTATTCTGAAATACTTCTTGTTTAAATATTTCAAAATGCTTAAACTTTAAAAGTGCAACTATTTTAAAAATATTATTTAAATTTGATAAATTTTGAACTTTTTTTCGACCTTTCTGCCAAATGACGAAAGACTTTTCACAAATCACCAAAATAGCACTGGGAAGCTTTCTAATTAATCTAATTTGTGGTGGATTGGAAAAATCTTTCTCATTATGTTTCTCAGAAATCAATTCACATCTCCAAACAAATTCTACCATGGTCTCAATAATATTCGGCATTAATTCTGCCCTTAGAATGATTCTGGGACCGTTCTGCATTGTTCTACTTGTCAAACTAAGTTGCAGGCAAGTGGAAATGATGGGATCATTTTTAGGTTTTGTTGGCTTGATTATCTGTTCCTTCACAACTGACTTGTCGGTTTTCGTTGTCGCGTATGGATTTATTTATGGTAACAGTTTCATTCTCACGAAAATTAACATTTTAATGAAAACAGGACTGGGGATTTGTTTGATCATGCTTCCTAGCGTGATAATGATACTGAAAAACAGTGGAGAAAATCTCTCTCTCATGGCTGGCCTGGTATCATCGGGCACGGCCTTCGGACACTGTCTTTTTCCACATCTGACTGGGTGCTTACTGGACCTTTACGGCCTGTCCAATTCGTTACTGCTCTTCAGTGGGTTCATGCTGCAAACAATGGTATGTGCAGTGCTACACAAGGAAGCGTCGTCACCACCGTTCTCTAATGACCGTTGCCATGAACTTGGTGATATACAAACAAGCCCGTTGAGCATTAAAACCACACTATCAAGAATGTCGCCATCCAATCATCATTGGTCTGCTAACGTGACAGCCTCCAGTTTATCCGGTCCGTTTATCGCAGTTTCGCCATGCACGATTCGATCGATCGATAATTTTTCCTGGAAGAGCTACGTTATCGATTGTGATGGTGGAGCGTTCATTGAGATGACTGAAGACGATTTCACACCAAAGTGGGCCTTAGAACACGAGGAACGGACCACAAGACCGGGCTGGTGGTTGCGGTTTGTTATTTGCGTTATTTTCCGAGACAAGCCTGTCATTCTGTGGTTTGTTTGTGCACAATTTTGGTTGACCCTAGGAAACGGGATGTGGTCCACCTACATTATTGATTGTGCACGACATTATGGGGTAAATATCGATTTTCATTTAAAATTTCGATTTCCATTATTTTTTATCGATTTATTGATTATAAATCCATGAAAATAACCAGGTATTACTACAGCTGTATGCACTGCAGCCATTTCAAATTATTATTATTATTATTATTATTATTATTATTATTATTATTATTATTATTATTATTATTATTAT